>CAUYQU010065903.1:0-12566 GCA_963574635.1 Cheracebus regulus | reverse complement strand
TCATCCCCTATTCCTTCCTGTCTCCATTGTTAAACACAATTATTGGCATAAAAGAGGTTTTTAATACCCATTTTTAGACTGTATTCTAGCCTGAGCAATAAAACAAGAATCCCATTCTCTCTCCCTCTTTCTCTTCCTCTTTCTCTCTTTTATTCTTTTTTTCTTTCTTTTGCTGTTTTTCTTTCTCCTTTTCTCTCTTTTTCTAAAATCTCTTCCTCTTTCTTTCATTCTAAAAAAAAAAAAAATACAAAAAATCAGCCGGACGTGGTGGCACATGCCTGTAATCCCAGCTACTTGGGAGGCTGAGACAGGAGAATCGCTTGAACCCAGGAGGTGGAGGTTGCGGTGAACCAAGAATGCGCCATTGCACTCAAGCCTGGGCAACAAGAGCAAAATTCCATCTCAAAAAAAAAAAAGAAAAGAAAAAGAAATGTCATATCACTCCAAAAAAAAAAAAAAAAAAGAAAGAAAAAGAAATGTCAGATCACTTGTCCAACCAGTAAGCTACAAAGCCAGGAGTCAAAAATCCAGGTCTCCAGCCTCCACATTTTATGCCTTTTCACACCACTGCGCTCCAGTGTGGTTTGACCAACCAACGCAGGACTTCTGTATAGATAGCTGTTCCCAGGACCAGAAGAAATAATACCAGGCCACGGGGCACACAGACCAGGAAGAGTGAAGAAACATGAACTAGAGAGGAGTCTGAAGCAACCCCATGCCACGCAGGATCTGCCATCTGCTGCCAGCTGGAAACCTCATCCTGCACGTCCTGCTTGAAAACCATACACATTTCTTTATCATCCACTGCTTTGTGCCTCCCGTCAAATTTCCAGTCCCTAACTCTGGTCAACCAGCTTCATCCCACTTTCCCTGAGATACCTGGCCTCCAAGGACCCATGCCCGTGGGCACATTCCGCTCCCTTGGGCCTGGATGTGTCCTCCCCACCCGAACACTCTTCCTCCCCTCTCCAGCCTTATTCCAGAACCTAGCAGAAGACCTGCCTTCCTCACGAAGGGTCCATCTCTTCTCTTCCCTTCTGAGCCCTCCACCTCCTCACTCCTCTGCAGTTCCAAACAACTCAGTCCTTATTTGTATCCAGACAGTATTGTTTGCGTCGTTTCTGTTTCTCCAATGGAAAATTCCTCAGGGGAAGAGCCATGCCCAATCCTCAGGAGATGAGGGTAGCGGAGGGTTTCAGAGCACAGGCTTAGGAGTTGGACTGAGATTAGTCCTGACTCTGCCACACACTTGACAATCCAATTCCTAGTTAACTCCCCTACCAATGGTGATAAAGACAGTACCAGCTGTACAGGGTATTTCTAAGAAGTAAATGACAGAATGCATTTCCATGAAACCTGGCAAAAATGCTCCATGAGTATTTATTTCAGTGATTATGTGTCTGCCCACAGCCTAGCCTACGGCTTGCTGACTGTGCAGCTGGAACTGAGGAAGTAGCTGCAACTAATTAATAGAAAATTATTGGAGGTTAGGGGTTATTTGTAAAAACTAGACAAAGGAAGAAATGCAAGAGGAAATTCAAAAAAGGAAAATAGCAGAGGGAACGGGTAGTGGAACGGGAAACAGGAGCCAAGGACTAAGACAAATCCGTAAGCACTTCCTGGGCACCAAAGTGTGCACACACTCCAAGGGACATCAAGGGTAGGTGAGACAGGTTCCATGGACAAGGCTACCAGCCAGCTACGTGGCCAATCAGCATGTGCTGAAGGAAGCGAACACCCGCAGCACAGGGCAGATGAATGGGATGGCCAGCACCCCTGCTCCTTCCCAGCATGGCAATTCATTTTCACCACAAGTGATCTGTTTTATCTTTACGTGATAGAGGGTATTCTATACAACCTGTTGGTTGAAAATCGTACTTAACAATTAAAAAGCTATTAAGAATTCAACATTTTCCCATACATTTGTATTCTGTCCATCACAACAGCATCTATATAAACTGCAAAAAAAAAAAAAAAAAAAAGAACACATATATTCGAGACATTCACTCAAGCAATAATATTTGATGAATTCTGCCCTATGAATCCAGTCTTGGCCCACTGGGCAGTGTGCATGCAAACACACACACATACCCACACACACACACCCACAAACACACTCATGCCTACAGCATGGGGATCCCACTGACAACAGCTCAGAAGAGAGGTGAAGGTTAGAGGACAGGCTTCTCACAGTTTCAGTTCAATACACATTTAACTAAGTACATATCATCAAAAAATGAGGACCAGAGGCAGTGGCTCACACCTGTAATCCCAGCACTTTGGGAGGCCAAGGCGGGATGATCACTTCAGGCCAGGAGTTCGAGACCAGCCTGGGCCACATAGCGAAACCCCTTCTCTACTGTAAAAATGAGTAAAAATTGGCCGGGCGCAGTGGCTCACGCCTGTAATCCCAGCACTTTGGGAGCTGAGGCTGGCAGATCACGAGGTCAGGAGTTTGAGACCAGCCTGGCCAACATGGTAAAACCCCATCTCTACCAAAAACACAAAAATTAGCCAGGCATGGTGGCATGTGCCTGTAATCCCAGCTACTCAGGAGGCTGAGGCAGGAGAATTGCTTGAGCCCAGAAGGCGGAGGTTGCAGTGAGCCGAGATCACACCACTGCACTCCAATCTGGGCGACGGTGTGAGACTCCATCTCAAAAAAAAGTAGGTAAATAGATCCAAGAAAGTTTCACAGAAGAAAGAGTGGACCTGAGAAGATCCTGAAGGATGAGACCAAGTTCAGCTGAGTGAAGAGGAGAGAAAGGAGACTGAGAGAATGAACATGGGCAAAGGGGGAGTCAGATAACAAGCCCAGAGCTGAGGAGGGAGAAAAGGCCAGCAACCTTGCCAGAGCCAGACCCGCCCTGCTGAGGGATACTCACAGCTGAGTAGGTGTTCACAGGTGAGGATACTCCACGGGTGAGCAGCACAGGAGCGAGGAGCTGCTCTGGGGAAATCGAAGACTCAAACCCGGGACCACCACCAGACCCTGGCCTGGGCAAGCTTCCTCAGGCCACATTTCCCCACCTCAAAACAAAGATACACTAGTAAGTGCCTCTCATGGATGTAATGATTTTGAGGTGAGGCTCAGATCAGCAACCAACCTGAAATGCCTGGGAGGGTGTCCAGCTGAGAGCTGATACTGAAAGAGTGCTATCATAATCACTACAACCAAGAACGCCCCACTGAGCAGCTGAAAGACAGGCTGCTTCCACACTTCAGCTCACCTTCCTCAAACAGATGTGATCACCAAATGAACAGCTCTACATATGATACATAAAAGGCACACTAAGGGAGGTTGAGGGCAGCTAGGCGCTTTAGATTAGCATGGGCTGACAAACTTTTAAAATGCCTCATGACCAAAAACTATGAATTCAGCATTTTAGAAAAGTTTGTATTTTATTAATTACAAATAAATGGTCTCATGGGTAAATTAACTGATGCAGAAAATCGTTAGTTTTAAAAGACTTTATAAACAAAATTAGCCCCTCAACACACAGTCAAAAATATGTAAAATTCAATGACTTATTAAGAACATTCTTTAACTTTCTCCAGAAGAGTTTTTTTTCCCCCTTGTTGACATGGAGTCTCACTCTGTAGCCCAGGCTAGAGTGCAGTGGCATGATCTAGGCTCACTGCAACGCCCATCTCCCAAGTTCAAGAGATTCTCTTGCCTCAGCCTCCTCAAGCAGCTGGGACCACAGACCCGCAACACCATGCCTGGCTAATTTTTGTATTTTCAGTAGAGACAGGGTTTCACCATGTTGGCCAGGCTGGTCTCAAACTTCTGACCTCAAGTGATCCACCTCCCTCAGCCTCCCAAAGTGCTGGGATTACAGGCATGAGCACCCAGCCCCTCTTTTTTTTTCTGAGATGGGGTCTCACTCTGTTGCCCAAGCTGGAGTGCAGTGACACGATCTCAGCTCACTGCAACGGCCACCTCTGGGGCTCAAGCAGTCTTCCCACCTCAGCCTCCTGGAACTTACAGGCATGTGCCACTATGCCCAGCTAATTTTTTTGTATTTTTTTGGTAGAGACGGGGTTTTGCCATATTGCCCAGGCTGGTCTCGAACTTCTGAGCTCAAGCAATCTGCCCACTTCAATATCCCAAAGTACTGGAATCACAGTGTGTGCCACCAGGCCCGGCCTCCAGAAGACTTTTTAACAGCTTGTGGGACACAGATTAGAAAGCACTGCCTGCAAGTGGGGTGGGATGCTGAAATCAAGGACAAGATAAACAGAATAGGAAAGTCGTAACATACAAAGAAATGTTCCACATTTAAAAATCCTACTCAATTACATGGCTTGGAAAGACAGTTGGACTTAGCACCTCTTCCCACCAACCCCAATTCAAGGACCTATTTAAAGCGTCTACTGTGTGCCAGGAATATTACAGGGGTTAAGGAAGGGAACACAGATACGAAGAGATGAGGGCTTACTAAATTCTGCTTCTGATTTTGGATTTTAAAAAATTTATACATGATATTAGTGCTGAAACCTGATGCTTCTTAGGAATTGAGACTAAAAAGCAGAGAAGACCACCTGCCACACAGTGAGTCGGTCACAGCCGTGACTGCAGAGTTCTGTATCTCACTCCCAAAGAGGTCTCCGACCAGTGGGCCCTGGGGCAGAACAAGAAGACCCTCTGAGTGTGGCCCTGCAGCTGGTCAGCCCCTCACTCAAGGACAGATGGAACGGCAGATTTAGAATCTGGCGTTCACTCTCAAATCCCATTCAACAATGTGGGCAGGGAACAGTGGAGGGAAGCCATCCTGTCCTCGCTTCCCACAAGGCTGAGAAAGGTGGGTGTCGAAGGCGGGGCTGAGGGAAGAGCCCACAGACCCTGAGCCAACGTGCCCGCCAGGCTTCATTTCAGGGAGACTTTGCCGGGGACAGGGGTGTAGAGCCTGCTCACCTGCAATCTGCACCCATGTGCCAGGAGAGGCTGGAGCAACAGCCCAGTCCCTCTACACACTGTGAATCCTGGCAGCCAGGGCAGAGATGTGGTCCAAAGGGAAGTCTGATTACTGGCTACACTAAGACTTCACAGCACCCTGCTCCTCTGACAAGCGCCCAGTGCTTTTGCGGATGTGACCTTATCAGGCCCTCACACTCTTTCTGCAGGCATCCCAGCACACACAGAGAGCTGAGAGCCCCAGTCCTTTCTAAAACATGAGGAAGCACGCACCCATCCCAGGGAATCGGCAAAGAGGCTGTCCTAGATGCTGCATTTCTCCCAGCTGTTCTGGCCAGCAGCATCGCTGCATCTCAAAAATGATTGAGAGCTTCGGAAAAAGTGAATACCCTCAAAGTCCCAGAATAAGTGTCTAGAATTCCACAGAACAGAAAAACAGTCCTGCCTCACCCTCCTCACAGATCAAGAGCCCATATTGCCTTAAATCATTTTTAAGACAAGCCATAAAGGAATAAAGAAGGCAGGGAAGGACAAAAAAAGGAAAGAAAAAGCATGTGTCTTGACTAGACCAAAGGAGTTCTCATTTTAATCTCAAGACACTGACATTTCATAATGCCTGTCGGCTCCAGACAAACCCAAGCAGCATGATCTGCAGGACAAACTGCTCATCATTTTACATTTCTTTCTCATCCATTAGAGAAAGGTACATGTATTTCTAAAAGAGTCCTCATTTGGCCAGGCACAGTGGCTCACGTCTGTAATCCCAGCACTTTGGGAGGCCGAGGCAGGCAGATCACAAGGTCAGGAGTTCAAGACCAGCCTGGCCAACATAGTGAAATCCTGTCTCTACTAAAAACACTAAAAATTAGCCGGGCGTGGTGGCAGCTGCCTGTAATCTCAGCTACTCAGGAGGCTGAGGCAGGAGAATTGCTTGAACCCAGGAGGTGGAGGTTGCAGTGAGCTGAGATTGTACCATTGCACTCCAGCCCAGGCAACAGTGCAAGACTTAGCCAAAAAAAAAAAAAAAAAGGGGGGGGGGGTGGTCCTCTCATTCACCTAGCACTGACTGAGTCGACCAGGCACCAGGTCCTATGTTGGTGCAAAGCACAGAATGTGAACAGAACTCCTATGCCTCATGCACCCCAGAGATGGAAGCACAGTGGTGGACACAGCCATTTGTGTAAAAACCTCAATACATAAATAGGTATGTCAATACTTACACACTGTGAGAGAAAGAACAGCAGAACATAAGAGAGAACATCGGAAGGGCCCCTGGTCCTGGCCCTTCAGGTGGTAATAAGTGGTCTCGGGCCGACCCAGGAAGGACGATGCCCAGGAAAAGGAGAAGCTTGCTCCAGGGGCAGAAGGAGCACACGTGCACGGGCAGGCGACAACAAACATGGCCTTCCGGGACCACTGGCCGAGGGGTCAGGGCTCAGTGGGAGAGGAAGAAGAGGATGGCAAGGCAGGCAGGCCACTTCACACAGGCCAGGCAAGGCCTCTTAAGGAATCTGGATGCAATGATCTCCCTTTTTCCTGTCTTTCATTGTTCCAAGCCCAGTGCACTCCTCAAGGCAAACGCTAAGAAAACATGCTCAATTCAGCAAATCAGATACAAACCAGTGCTATTTAATAAGCAAGGTACTGAGTTAATATCTTGGCCCTCAAATTTTGTAATTCTGTTTGTAGAAAAAAAGGAACCAGATCATCCCACTTCATCGCCAACCAAAAAAACAAACAAGCTGAGACAAGAAAATATATATCCTGAGGCAGTGTCTGATTAAACACCAAATGAAATATTCAAGTCACACAGTCCACTGGCAGGGGAAATAATTCCCAGGTAAGGTGGTGACAGTGGTTTTCCTGGAGAGGGTGGAACTCCAGGTGGAAACTGAAGTCTGGTGAGAACTGGGCTAAGCCACCTGGGAGGGTGCTGCAGGCACATGAACAGGTGAACAGACATGTGGGAGCAGGGATAGCAAGGCACGTCAGGGAGGGATAAGAACACAGAAAGGTTGAGCCCCGCCTACAGCACACAACAGCCCATCCCTGGCAGCTCACCCCCATCCTCAGGGCCTTGGAGGCATAAGGAAGATTCCCACAGGCCAGGGCTCCGGGCTGGCCTCCTGGCAGGCACACTTGGGACAGCAGGAGAAGGAAGGCAGGTAAGACTGTCTGCCCCAGGAAGGTAAGAAAAGGGAGAGCTATGGATCTTATTCACTGGGATAAAAAATTAAATGCCAAGGAGGGAGAGGAAGGCGGTGGGGGGGGATCCAAGTTGTAGTATTGTGCAACTGAAATTCCAAGCATAAGCCAGGAAATTCAAAGGTCACAGTTCCCACAGCAATTGTAACCTGACCCGTCCACATAAGTAGCCTTTGGCACTGCCAGCCCCCAAGCACCCACAGCCCCTACACTGCCCGCACAGACCTGCCCTCAGGCCCCTGCTCACCAGGCATGCCGTACCTCGCCCAGCCCAGCCCACATGGACTGCCCACATCTGGCTGCAAGGGGCCTTCAGCCATGCCTGATACTTCTCAGTTCTTTAGGGAGTGCCCTGTGACTCCAACCCTATTTGCTGTGGGTCTTTACTCCTGACTCTTCTGTGGAGTGGGTATGCCTCCTTCACCACCCGGATGGGAGGAAAAGGGAGAAGAGATGCGTGTGCCTGCGGGGAGAAGGGCTGCTGCCACCCTCTTCACTCAATGCTTGCCAAGCCTCACCATGGGGGGAAACAAGAGTGAGGGGAGGCCTGGGGAGGGAATGTTGTACTTCAAAGGACATCAGAAAAGTGAAGACAGTTCACCAAATGGGAGAAGCTTTCTACCAGGCTCATATCTGATAAGAGACTTATTTCTGTAGGGTACGTAACTGAACATATGATCCTTCCCAAGAGGACCTGGGACACAGGCTTGATCATCACGAGGCCCAGGATGGAGCCGCACACAGGTCGTGACAGTGGAGGCAGCACAGGGTGTGAAGCTGATGGCCACGACCCACCCCTTCCATCCCCATTGTGCAACTGAGGTGGCACTTCAGAGTCTGGGTGTCTTTGTGCAGAAGGGAGACCGACCAGAGCCAGGCTTGGACGTGGGCGATCAGGGGTCCTTTCTAAAAGACAAGCCAGCCAAGTGCGATGGCTCACACCTGAAATCTCTGCACTTTGGAAGGTCAAGGCAGGAAGATGAGCTGAGCCCAGGAGTTTGACACCAGCCCAGGCAATACAGTGAGACCTCATCTCTACAAAAAATACAAAAAATTAGCCAGGCCTGGTGGCACACACTTCTGGTCCCAGCTACTTGGGAGGCTGAGGTGGGAGGATCATTTGCACCTGGAAGGTTGACGCTGCAGTGAGCTGGGATCGTACCACTGCACTCCAGCAACATAGTGAGATGTTGTCTCAGAAGAATTAAGTTAAAAAATGTTTACAATAAATAAAGACAAGACAAGTCCCCTGAGCACCTCCTCCTATTTAATCATCACAACAGAAAAGACTGAAGACTCACCAAAAAACAGTTTACGTCCTGGAAATCATAGCTGCCTCTGGGCCATGGTTTGTATGAGCTGCCAAAATTACAGGTTCAGGGCAAAGAATGACTTTCCTGTTACTCTGGCTCCCAAGATGAACACAGGTAAGGAAAGTGACGAGGCAGTCAAGAAGAAAGCCCAGCTCCTGAGGGCCTTGTGAGGAAGACCAGCTCCACCATCACCTGGCTGTCTGCCCCGGGCCTGGCCCTAAACAGTGCTGATGCAACAGGTTCGGGAGAAGTAAATGAGGCCATGCAGGGCAGAGCCTATGCTGCATGGCCTGGCACACACAAGCTGCTCAATAAATGGGAATTTATTGCTACTATTTCCACATTTCATATATTATCCAAATCTGATACATTTATAAGAGCTGTGTGAGGCGGGGCATGGTGGCTCATGCCTATAATCCCAGCACTTTGGGAAGCCGAGGCAGAAGAATTGCTTGGACCTGGGAAGCGGGGATTGCAGTTGAAGACCAGCCTGGCCAACATGGCAAAACATTGTCTCTACTAAAAATACAAAAATCAGGTGGGCATGGTGGTGTGTGTCTGTAATCCCAGCTACTTTGGAGGCTGAGGCAGGAGAATTACTTGAAGCTGGGAGGCGGACACTGCAGGGAGCCAAGATTGTAGCACTGCACTCCAGCCTGGGTAATAGAGGAAGACTTCGTCTGTGTGCCACTGAATGTCCTGGCTGTATCACACACAGTAGTAGCATGTAATATGTGCTTCCTATGTGATGAGCACTAGCATGCACACTGTTCTCATGAACTTTACATACCAGAGTTCTTCAGTCCTCACAATAACCTAATGAGGTAGATTTTGCACATGAAGAAACAGAAATGGAGTCATTTATCATGGTTGCCCGGTTTCCATGTGGCAGAAGACAGAGCTAGGTCCCAGCAGCCAGACTCCGGAGCCCCAACACAGACCACATCACACCCGTCCTCAAAGCATGGAAACGTTCCCAGCAATAAAGCAGGCAAGGGCCAGCTTGGCACAGATTCCAAAAACAACTCAAGACTGACTTCTCTGAGAGAACTATCAGTCTCAGGTCAGCCTTGTGATCACAACCCCACACGAGAATTGTTCAGAGTTCTGCAGAAGCCAAGTCCAGAGCAACGCAAAAAGCCACAGTCACCACAATCAACCGTGTGACTGGAGGCGGCTCCACTCAGAATGGGAACGGGACCATGCTTCAGTTCAAAATTACACTTGCTAGAAAGTAATCCAAGGATTTTGGTGGCTCACAGCTGACAGAATGAACAAGCCTGCAAATTTTTAAAATATGTCTTATACCCTACTTGACTGACTTCCTAACACATTCTCACAACTTTCTTGGCATTTCTGAGAACTTCTCATACTCTGCACTCTTACTTACCCAGCTCTCCTTTGCCATCCATATTGCTCACCCCCATGCCCTACACCCTGCCCCCCAGGTACATGACTTATACTCACGTGTTCAGATTGTGCACAAAGAAAAAAATTCAACACATTCATTTAGTCATAGGAATACCTGATAAAGAGAGCTAAAAGGATACAGATCAAACAAGGTATGAAGCAGCACATCTACAAGTCATCACAAGTGTGTCTCCCCAAAACAGAGCCTAGCACTGTCCCAAGAGTGAGCTAAGCAGACTTTGCTGAACACCCTCCTGACATATATCCTCATGTTTGGGACAGAGAATTTACTATTGAAGAGTGCTGCACTTTGGGAGGCCAAGGTGGGCAGATCATGAGGCCAGGAATTCGAGACCAGCCTGACTAACATGGTGAAACCCCATCTCTACTAAAAATACAAAAATTAGCTGGGAGTGGCGGTGCACACCTGTAATCCGGACTACTCAGGAGGCTGAGGCAGGAGAATCACTTGAACCCAGAAGGCGGAGGTTGCAGTGAGCCAAGATCCCACCATTGCACTCCAGCCTGGGCAACACTGCGAGATTCTATCTCAAAAAAAAAAAAAAATGCTACATGGCTCAAAGCCAGAGCAAATAAGACAGCCAACAGAACATTAGTATGTAAGTTAAATGTTTTATTTCTTTTCAATCTTATCTGAACAGCATAGGCAGAGCGTGGACTGCTAAAACATATTGTGGAGATCAATGTAGAAGACGGTTTAAGTTTTGATTCTGGTAACTTGTCTACATAACCCAAATTCACTTCTTGTTAAATTCCATGTCTTATACTAGAGTAAACAAAGCTGAAAATCTCATTAGATAACACAAGGGAGTTAAGATTACAGTGGGAATCGGCACTGCCCCCTTTTCTTGGCTTTTGCTTAAATATGACCTTAACTTATATCCAACCTCCAGCTATTCCCAGAAGCCTGGAACCAATCACTGTGTTCACTGGTCATCACTTTATGTCTGGTTTTTTATTTTAAATCAGTGGTGAATAAAATATTTTAAAGAGCTTTCATGACTTAGTCTCTGCTTTCAAAGGATTTTAAGTTTTCAAAAGTGAAAACATTCACCAAACATAAGTTCTGAGTATTAAAGGTTATGAGACTGTTATAGACTACTTAGCTCTAGAGACTTGTTAGATGTAACAGAAACATTTGAAAGCACAGAAAACTGATGTGTAAATCCAGGTGTACTCAAGAATTGAGGGTAAATTTCACATCACCGAAATTAAAAATGTGTATGTTTCAAAGTATAAAGGACACCATCCAGAAAGTGAAAAGACACCTACAGAATGAGGAAAAGTATCTGCAAATCAGGTATCTGATAAAGAACTTGTATCCAGAACACATACATAAACAACTCTTACAACTCAATAAAAAGGCAACCCAACTTTAATTTAAACAGCCAAAGGATTTGGATAGATACTTCTCTAAACAAGACCCATAAAAGCACCAGAAAATATGCCAACATGTGATCCTTTCATGAAAGGATGTTCAGCATTAGTAACCATTAGGGAAATGCAAATCAAAACTGCAAGTGAGATACCGCTTCACACCAGCTAGGAAGACTATGATAAAGCAAACAGACAGTAATAAGTGTTGGGAGGATGTGGAGAAACTGGAACCCTCCTACATTGCTGGTGGGAATGTAAAATAGTGCTGCAACTTTGGAAAACAGGTTGACAGCTCCTCAAAAAGTTACACAGAGAGTTACCATATGACCCAGCAATTTCACTCTTAGGTATATACTCAAGGAAATAAAGATATGCACCTACACAAAAATTTGCACATGAATATTCATAGCAATAATATAAATAGTCAAAAAATAGAAACTTAAATGTCTATCAACTACCGAATGGGTAAAAAAAAATGTGGTACATCCATAAAATGGAATATTATTCTACCATAAAAAGGAATGAAATTCTGACGCATGCTACAACATGGATGAATCTTGAGAACACCAAGTTAAATGAAAGCAGCCAGTTACAAAAGGGTGAATACTGTATGATTACACTTACATGAAATGTTCGTAATAGCAAGGCAGACAGGAAGTAGATGAGTGGTTGGCCATGGCTCAGGAAAGGAGCTGGAGAAAAGTGGGAGTAACTGCTATGGGCACAACGTTTCTTTTGGTGATGATTAAAATGTTCTAAAATTGAATGATTGTGTTGATGGTCGCACAACTCTGAGTATACTAAAACCATTGAACTGTACACACTATTTTCTCCCTGAGTCTCCCTCTGTCACCCAGGATGGACTGCAGTGGCACAATCTCAGCTGTTACCTCTGTCTCCCGGGTTCAAGTGATTCCCCTGCCTTGGGTTCCAGAGTAAAGTAGCTGGGATTACAGGCACCTACCACTGCGCCCGGCTAATTTTTGTATTTCTAGTAGAGATAGAGTTTCACCGTATTGGCTAGGCTGGTCTCGAGCTCCTGACCTCAGATGATCTGCCTGCCTCAACCTCCCAAAGTGCTGGGACTACAGGTGTGAGCCAACAGCGAGAACTGTATAATCAAAAGGAATGAATGATATGTGACTTATACAATAAAGCTGTTTAAAAGAAAAAAAAAGGGGGGAGAGATCCAAGATGGCCGATTAGCAACAGCTCAGGAATGTAGCTCCCAGTGAAAGCGCAGAGAACGAGTGGACGCCGCACTTCCCGACGAATTTTTGTAGCCCACAGACCGGGAGATTCCCGGCAGAGGAGCCACACGG
>CAUYQU010065899.1:0-16546 GCA_963574635.1 Cheracebus regulus | reverse complement strand
AAAAAAAAATCAGGAGTTGCAATACTAGTGTCTGATAAAATATACTTTAAACCAACAAAGATCAAGAAACAAAGAAGGGCATTACATAATGGTAAAAGGATCAATGCAACAAGAAGAGCTAATAATCCTAAATATATACACACCCAATACAGGAGTACACAGATATATAAAGCAAGTTCTTAATGACCTACAAAGAGATTTAGACTCCCACACAATAATAGTGAGAGACTTTAACACTCCACTGTCAATATTAGACAGATCAGCAAGACAGAAAATTAACAAGGATATCCAGGACTTGAACTCAGATCTGGAACAAGCAAACCTAATAGACATTTGCAGAACTCTCCACCCCAAATCTACAGAATATACATTCTTCTCAGCACCGCATCACACCTACTCTAAAATTGACCACATAATTGGAAGTAAATCACTCCTCAGCAAATGCAAAAAATGGAAATCATAACAAACAGTCTCTCAGACCACAGTGCAATCAAATTAGAACTCAGGCTTAAGAAACTAACTCAGAACTGCACAACTTCATGGAAACTGAACAACTGACTCTTGAATGTTGACTAGATAAACAATGAAATGAAGGCAAAAATAAAGATGTTCTTCAAAACCAATAAGAACAAAGACACAATGTACCAGAATCTCTGAGACACATTTAAAGCAGTGTCTAGAGGAAAATTTATAGCAATAAATGCCCACACGAGATGCAAGGAAAGATCTAAAATCTATACCCTATCATCAAAATGGAAAGAGCTAGAGGAGTAAGATAAAAAAACTCAAAGGCTAGCAGAAGACCAAGAAATAACTAAGATCAGAACAGAAATGAAGGAGATAGAGACACAAAAAACCCTTCAAAAATTAATAAATCCAGGAGCTGGTTTTTTGAAAAGATCAACAAAATAGACAGACCACTAGACAGATTAATAAAAAAGAAAAGAGAGAAGAATCAAATAGATGCAATAAAAAATGATAAAGCTGATGTCACCACTGATTCCACAGAAATACAAACTACTATCAGAGATTACTACAAACAACTCTGTGCATATAAACCAGCAAACCTGGAAGAAATGGATAAATTACTGGACACTTGCACCGTCTCAAGCCTAAACCAATAAGTAGTCAAAACCCTGAATAGATCAATAACAAGGGCAGAAGGGTAAGCAATTAATAGCTTATCACCCCCCCCCCCCCCCAAAAAAAAGCACAGGTCCAGATGGGTTCACAGCCGAATTCTACCAGACATACAAAGAGGAGCTGGTACCACTCCTTCTGAAACTATTCCAAACAATACAAAAAGAGGGAATCCTTCCCAAATCATTTTATGAGACAAACATCGTCCTGATACCAAAACCCAGCAGAGACTCAACAAGAAAAAAAAACTTCAGGCCAATATCCATGATGAACGTAGATGCAAAAATCTTCAATAAAATACTGGCAAACCGATTGCAACAGCACATCAAAAAGCTTATCCATCACGATGAAGTTTATCCCAGGGATGCAAGTCTGGTTCAACAGATGCAAGTCTATAAATGTAATTTACCACATAAACAGAAACAAAGACAAAAATCACATGATTATCTCAATAGATGCAGGGAAAGCCTTTGACAAAATTCAATAGCCCTTTATGCTAAAAACCCTCAATAAACTAGGTATCGATGGAACGTATCTCAAAATAATAAAAGTTATTTACAACAAACCCACAGCCAGTGTCACACTGAATAGGCAAAAACTGGAAGCATTCCCTTTGAAATCTCGTACTAGCTAAGGATGCCCTCTCTCACCACTCCTATTCAATATAGTATTGGAAGTTCTAGCCAGAGCAATCAGCCAAGAAAAATAAATAAAGAGTATTCAATTAGGAAAGGAGGAAGTCAAATTGTCTCTATTTGCAGATGACCTGATTGTATATTTAGAAGACCCCCATCATCTCAGCCCAAAATCTCCTGAAACTAATAAGCAACTTCAGCAAAGTCTCAGGATACAAAATCAATGTGCATTAATCACAAGCATTCCTATACACCAATAACAGACTTAAAGAGAGCCAAATCAAGAACAAACTGCCATTCACAATTGCTACAAAGAGAATTAAATACCTAGGAATACAACTAACAAAGGATGTGAAGGACCTCTTCAAGAAGAACTACAAACCACTGCTCAAGGAAATAAGAGAGGACACAAACAGATGGAAAAACATTCCATGCTTATGGTTAGGAAGAATCAATATTGTGAAAATGTCCATATTACCCAAAGTAATGTATAGATTCAACACTATCCCCATCAAGCTACCTATGTCCTTCTTCACAGAACTGGAAAAAAACACCTTAAACTTCATATGGAACCAAAAGAGAGCCCACATAGCCAAGTCAATTCTAAGCAAAAAGAACAAAGCTGGAAGCATCACACTACCTGACTTCAAACTATACTACAAGGCTATAGTAATCAAAACAGTATGGTACTGGTACCAAAACAGAGATATAGACCAATGAAACAGAACAGACGCCTCAGAGGCAATGCCACACATCTACAACCATCTAATCTCTGACAAACCTGACAAAAACAAGCAATGGGGAAAGGATTCCCTATTTAATACATGGTGTTGGGAAAACTGGCTAGCCATGTACAGAAAGCGGAAGCGGGACCCCTTCCTGACACCTTACACTAAAATTAACTCCAGATGGGTTAAAGACTTAAACATAAGACCTAACACCATAAAAACCCTAGAAGAAAACTTAGGCAAAACCATTCAGGACATAGCATAGGCAAGGACTTCATGACTAAAACACCAAAAGCATTGGCAACAAAAGCCAAAATAGACAAATGGTATCTAATTGAACTCCAGAGCTTCTGCACAGCAAAAGAAACAATCATTAGAGTGAACCAGCAAGCAACAGAATAGGAAAAAATTTTTGCAATCTACCCATCTGACAAAGGGCTAGTACCCAGAATCTACAAAGAACTAAAACAGATTTACAAGAAAAAAACAAACCCATTCAAAAGTGGGCAAAGGATATGAACTGACACTTTTCGAAAGAAGACATCTATGAGGCCAACAAACATGAAAAAATGCTCATCATTGCTGATCATTAGAGAAATGCAAATCAAAACCACATTGAGATACCATCTCACACCAGTTAGAATGGTGATCATTAAAAAGTCTGGCGACAACAGATGCTGCAGAGGATATGGAGAAATAGGAACACTTTTACACTGTTGGTGGGAGTGTAAATTAGTTCAACCATTGTGGAAGACAGTGTGGCGCTTCCTTAAGGACCTAGAAATAGAAATTCCATTTGACCCAGCAATCCCATTACTGGTTATATATCCAAAGGATTATAAGTCATTCTATTATAAAGACACATGTACACTTATGTTCATTGCAGCATTGTTTACAATAGCAAAGACCTGAAACCAGCCCAAATGCCCATCGATGTTAGACTGGACATGGAAAATGTGGCACATATATACCATGGAATACTATGCAGCCATAAAAAATGATAACTTTGTGTCCTTTATAGGGACATGGACGAATCTGGAAACCATCATTCTCAGCAAACTGACACAAGAACAGAAAATCAAACACCACATGTTCTCACTCACAGGTGGGTGTTGAACAGTGAGAACACATGGACACAGGGAGGGGAGTGTCACACACTAGGGTCTGTTGGGGGGGCATAGGGGACAGACAGCAGGCAGTAGGGAGTTGGGGAGGTATAACATGGGGAAAAATGCCAGATATAGGTGATGGTGATGGAGGTAGCAAACCACATTGCCATGTATGTACCTATGCAACAATCTTGCATGTTCTACACATGTACTCCAGAACCGAAAATACAATTACATATATATATGTCATATATATATATATATATATATAAGACATTGCCACAGCCACTCTAACCTTCAGTAACTACTATTCTGCTTGATTAGGAGCCAGCAACATCGAGACAAGACCCTCCATGAGCAAAATAATTTTGATTCATTGAAGGCTCAGATGATCATTAGCATTTTTTAGCAATAGAGTATTCTTAATGCAAGTATATGCATCTTTTTTATACATAATGCTACTGCACACTTAATAGACTAAAGTGTAGTGCAAACAGAATTTCCTATGCACTGGGAAACCAAAAAATTTGTGTCTCCTGCTTTATTGTGATATTCACTTTATTGCCGTGGTCTCTAGAACCAAACTACTCCAAGGCATGCCTATACTTAAAACAATGATGCCTTAAAATATTTTAAGGCATTTGCTTAAAATATATCTGTATGTGTATCCTAGGCAGACAAATCAAGACATGATTATTCATAGTATTAGAGGTAAGTGAAGTTTAGAGAGAGATCTCCATGCTAGACCATGTTCATTTCTCTCTTTGAAGAACCGTGGTTGTTATTGTCTACACTATCCCCTTGCTACTCTAAGTGTAATTTCAGGGGTATTCCTGTAATTGTAATATAATGCTGGTATATGTTTTTTATGTTACCAAATGTAACAAACATTATTTCAGGAAAATGGAAATACCATCAACAAATGAAATACGAAATAATGCCCTTGATAGTAATTTCTTTTCCTTTCTACCAATAGAGGGCAACATGAACAAGTTGCTGACTTGATGGTAGTGTCCAAACCTGTTTCAGTAAAGTTCAAAAAAGTCAGTATTAAACTTGAAACAAACAAAAGCAGTACAAGTTGAAACTATAAAACATTAGCAGGAGGAGTTCCTGTCTGGTTTCTCTGCCTGCAGTCTCACGTCTTTCTAATCCCCCTACTATAGTGCTGCTAGAAATTTCGTTCTAAAAGAGAATTCTGATATAATTCTCTTGATTTTTTTTTAAAGCCTCAATTGTACTCTATGATCCATAGGATAAAAGGCCAAGTTCTTTAGTGTGACATTTGGGTTTCTTCTCAGTATGACTTAAACTTTCGTTTCTCATCATTGTCCACTTTTGGAAACTTCTTTAGCCACACAAAGCTACTCATGGCTCCCCAAACACAGTATACTCTTCTATACTTTGATGCTTTGCTTCGGTGGTTCTTTCACCTGAAATTCCCTGTACTTCAACTTCTCATTGAACACTTACTTTTCATTCACGGCCTGGCTCAAAAGTCATCTTTCTGTGGAGACTTTCTTGACTTTCCATTTTTGAAACTTCTTTCTCCCAAAAATAGCATATATTACAGGTTCAATTGTTTTAGAATAATCAGTTCGTATTCCTTAGCAGACTACAAGGTCTCTGAGGGTCATGTGTCAAAAGGAAATGTATTATTCATCTTTGTGTCTCTAGTGCCTAGCATGCAGTAAATACTCAAAATGTGTGTTTGCTGAATGAACAAAGAAAAGAAGCTAAATAGAGAGTTTTCATATTGGACAAAACACCTTGTGTAAAATGTTAGACATTGCAGCTAAGGCATGTGGATGGTGCTTCTCATAAGTTCAGGAAGCATCAAATGTTACTAAAAGATTAGTTTTGAAAATATAAATGTTTTTGGTGAATTTCAATTTCCCTGCTGCCTCTTAGCAGTCAGATTTTTTTGTAGTATGGTTAAGATGGAGGTTCTTTGGTGCAGAAGTATAGGGATATTATGTTACTTACAATTTAGAGATATCCTGGTTGTACCAGGTCACTTATTTCTAAACCAGGTGGAATTCTACTTTTCTGCTTCTCTGGAGACGAGGGCTGATCTACAATCTGTGTGCACTTGGCATACTCAGTAACCAATTCCAGTCTCATTTATGCCTGCTTGCTGAAATTAGCATTCACATAGTGACAGAAGAAGAAGGTATTCCTTTTATTATTCTGCCTCAGACTTGTACACTGCAATACATTGAAAAATACATGATGTATATACCAGTAAGTAGACACAGATGATGTTTTGCAGAGGTAATCATTGCTATACCATCTGCCAGGTTTTGCGGTTAGTTTAAAAAAAAGAAAGAAATTAGTTCAGCAGGATTTGCTCTTCACAAAATCATGTTGAATTTTGCCAGTTCCATGTAATTTGATATGCTCTTGCTAATTGAGTAAGAGAAAAATGCTTTCACATTGCACTGCAGGAAAAATATGGCCATTGTCCTTATGACCCTTGTTAAAAAAATATTCAATCATGAGTTAGATAGGGTTATAGTAAATAAAGGTCAAAATAAAAAAGACAGACAGCTTAGTAACTAATTCAAAATTGTAACTAATTCAAAACTGTTTGTAGCTACCATAATAAAATTGATATACTACTGCCATGTCTTAAACTAAAAAGAAGGAGGAAATTGAGATCTAAAGCTAAGAGTAGCTTCTGGTGTCAAAATAGATCCAATCCAGAGCTTGGAGGTCTGTCTACTAGTAAATTTCCATAAAAACTATGTAGGAGATTGTGATACGTCACACATAAATAATTTCTTCCTAGTTCAGAGTCGAAATCCTCACATGATGAATGTATTGCAAAATGTAGGCAATCTAGCTGATTAGAAAAAAAGATTTGTTAGGGGTTTTTTTGGCCTTTTTCTTTTCTTTTCTTTCTTTTTTTTTTTTTTTTTTTTTTTTTTTGAGACAGGGTCTCACTCTGTGACTGAGGCTAGAGTACAGTGGTATGATCACGGCTCACTGCAGCCTTGACCTCCTGGACTCAGGGGATCATCCCACCCCAGTGTCCCTAGTAGCTGGGACTACAGGTATACACCAACATGCCTGGCTATTTTTTTTTTTTTTACTTTTTGTAGAGATGGGGTTTCACCATGTTTCCCAGGCTGGTCTCAAGTTCTTGGGCTCAAGTGATTCTCCTGCTCTGAATTCTCAACATGCTAGGATTATAGGCATGAGCCACTGTGCCCATCCTACTATGTTAATTTTATAATGATTGAAATTAATTCAACAAATTTATATATTCCACTAATAAAGAGCATATACTATATGCAAGACACTGCAGGACACCAGTACTATATATTTGTCAGTTAAACAAAAATTGTTGGCTAGGCACTGTAGCTGACACCTGTAATCCCAGCACTTTGGGAGGCAAGGGCAGGAGGATCACTTGAGCCTATGTGTTGAAGACCATCCTGAGCAACATAGTGAAACCCCATCTCTTAAAACAAAAATTAGCCAGATGTGGTGGCACACACCTATAGTACCAGCTACTCAGGAGGCTGAGGTAGGAGGATTGCTTGAGCCTAGGAGATCAAGACTGCAGTGAGCCATGATCATGCCACTACACTCCAACCGGGGTGATAGAGCAAGACACTGTCTCAAAAAAAAAAAACAAAAAAAAAACAGTTAATATCTTGAAGAAATAGATCATAGATATTGACCTATATGTCATAATTTTTTTTTTTTGAGATGGAGTTTTGCTTTTGTTTCCCAGGCTGGAGTGCAATGGCGCAATCTTGGCTCACTGCAACCTCTGCCTCCCAAGTTCAAGCGATTCTCCCGTCTCAGCCTCTGGAGTAGTTGGGATTACAGGTGCATGCCACCATGCCAGCCTAATTTCTGTATTTTTAGTAGAGATGGGGTTTCATCACATTGGTCAGGCTGGTCTCAAACTCTTGACCTCAGGTGATCCGCTCACCGTAGCCTCCCAAAGTGCTGGGATTACAGGCGTGAGCCACTGCGCCTGGCTATATGCCATAAATTTTATGGCCGTTTGTTAACATACTTGTCCGCTCCCTCTGTTTCTTCATGACATTTTACCAAAAGCTTAAGCTTCTGTTAAATTGAAAATGGTTGCCATATTATATGACTTTGAGAAAATCTACAGGAATGGTTCTAGGTGTTCTCACACCTTTCACTTGTAGCTCTGTGCTACATAGTCTTCTGGGGCTTCTGGCCCCACTCTCACTCTGTTCTCTGTGCCCTGAAGGTTGACCTCTATGGACAGCATCATCTAGGGTTTCTTGTCCTTTGTTTCCATGGGGTTCAGTCAGAATGGAAGCACTGGCTTAAAACATAAGTGAGGAGGACAGAGAGATTGAGAAATTAATTTGCCTTTTTTCTGCATCATGATTATGGCAGTGGCTTCATGCTCTATAGACACAGTTCCTATTTAGTGACTCCTTCCAAAACTCCAGGTCTTTCAAGGTTCTGGCAGCAGTTTCCGCCTCTTGCCCCTTCAGATTTAGGGGTGAGAATAGCTCCCTGCTATTTTTCATCCTTGGGTGGTTCCCTGCCCCCATATTTGTTCCCTTACCTTCCCATGCCTCTCTGAATCGTCCCTTCATTACTATCTTTTCACGTAAACGCTTTTTTTGTGTTGGAACCAGCCTGAAGTTAAATACTTTAAGTGTGCTCTCTGCTTCCTGTTAGAACTCAAGAAGATTAAAAACAAACAACAAAAGTTTTATATCCAGAAGAAGTTTTCAACGGTAACATGCTGAGAGAATGAGAGCAATTTGAACTATATCTGAATCAATAGAATAATGAAATTTAGCTTCCAAGGAGCTTGTAGACCACTTCTGCAATTCCGGAAGATAACTATATACGATTTATAGTTGAATGATTCATTTTAATTATTTGTAGTCAATTAATTCACTGGGGAAAAAAGTCATTCCTGTTTTTTGTTTTGTTTTGTTTGTATCCTGTGTATTCAACAAGGATAGAGGTCAAACTGTTGTCTGGAACCAAAGCTGGTCCACAAATTCTTTTTAGAAAAAGGGTTTTAGTAGAATACAGCCACGCCTATTTCTTTACCTAGAGTCGGTGAGTGCTTCTTGCTGCAATGACAGAGTTGAGTCACTGCAACAGAGACCTTATGGCTCACAGAGCCTAAAATATTTCTACCTGGCCTTTTACAGAAAAAGTTTGCTGACCTCTGAACTAATTGATTGAATAATATATAGTTTGTAGTTTTACTTCTTTTGGCCTCATTTAGACACAATCTTTTGTGTCTATGCTTTACGTGTCAATATGCTCATTTTCTACATATGGTGGTTCAATAAATATTGATTAGTGAAGAAATTGAGAAAGCACTGACAAACCTTGAACTCATGACCTCATTTTTATGATAAACATGGACAATATATTTTAATTTTTTTTGTAAGATTTATTAGCCAAATTTCATACATGATTATAGAAATTTGGACTCTGATGTAAAAATTGTTAACCTGGGTTGGGTTTGGTGGCTCACACCTGTCATCTCAGCTCTTTGGGAGGCAGAGGCGAGCAGATCACTTGAGGCCAGGAATTTGAGACCAGCCTGGCCAACATGGCAAAACCTTATAAAAAACTAAAAATACAAAAATTAGCTGGGCACAGTGGCCCATGCCTGTAATGCCAGCTACTTGGAGGCTGAGGCATGAGAATCACTTAAGCCTGGAAGGCAGAGGATGCAGTGAGCCAAGACTGCACCACTGCACTCCAGCCTGAGCAACAGAGCAAGATTCTGTCTCAAAAAAAAAGAATTGTTGACCTGGCAGTACTATACATTTAGTGTATGATAAATATCATTACTAAAAATTCATTTGAATTCTACTTATTGATTAATTCTGAAAGCATGTTCAGACTTTGCTTTTGTTTAGAGACAGGGTCTCATTGGGTCACCCGGGCTGGTGTGCAGTGGCACAATCATGGCTCACTGCAGCCTTGACCTTCTGGCTCAAGCTATCCTTCCACCTCAGCCCCCTGAGTAGCTGGGACTATAGACATATGCCACCACACCTGGCTAATTTAAAAATTATTTTGTAGAGATAGACACTCTGTTGCCCAGGCTAGAGTGCAGTGGTGTGATCTTGGCTCACTCCAACCTCCACGCAGCCTCCCAAGTAACTGGGACTACAGGCACCTGCCACCATGAATGGATAATTTTCTGTATTTTTAGTAGAGAAAGGGGTTCACCATGTTGGACAGGCTGGTCTTGAACTCCTGACCTCAGGTGATCCGCCTGCCTCAGTCTCCCAAAATGCTGAGATTACAGGCATAAGCCACTGCACCTGGCCTATTCTTAAGTTTTTTCTTTATGTGTTAAGTTATTTTCCAAATATGACAATGAAATGTATTATTTTTATGATGAGAAAATAAAATAATTTACAAAATATGCAAAATGGTAAACTTACTGTAACTGAATATTTTATATTGCTATTTTAGTTGAAAAAATCAAAGACAGATCTTTAGTTTGCAAAATTGTTGAAATAAAATTCGGTCTGAGAACTCTTCTCAAACTAATATTTTAATAAATAATCAATTAGCATGTATTGACTGAAAATTGGGAAATAACATTTAAATTGTAAATTTTTTAAAAGTTTCATGTGAATTTTAACTTTTCAACAGCAGAACATCAATTACATAGTGGCTTATAAATGTATGCATTTCTAAATGTCTTCCTACTATTCACCAGAAGGAAATAAAATATCTTCAGATATCCTTACTTCTAATGTTTATTATCATCTGTAATTTGTATTTTTTTTTTTTTTGAGATGGAATCTAGCTCTGTCACCCAAGCTGGAGTGCAGTGGTGTGATCTTGGCTCGCTGCAACCTCCACCTCCCGGGTTCAAGTGATTCTCCTGCCTCAGCCTCCTAAGTAGCTGGGATTACAGACATGTGCCACCATGCCTGCCTAAATTTTGTATTTTTAGTGGAGACAGGGTTTCACCATGTTGGTCAGGCTGGTCTCAAAATCCTGACCTCATGATCCGCCCACCTTGGCCTCCCAAAGTGCTGGGATTACAGGTGTGAGTCACCACGCCCAGCCTGTAATTTGTTTTTTTTAATATGAAGCAGATCTTTGCTTTTCCTGTGGTTCAGAGAATTTAATTGTTTTACCTTAGGCTTACTTTCAGTATCCTTGAAACTACCAATGGTTCTTTATGTGGAAATCCTGTTGCTCATTTATCTTAAAGGGAATGCTGTGTGAAAAATTTAAGTTGTGTTCTAAAGATGGTATTATTACACCCAAGAATGCCCCGTTTGTGGTTTTTTTTATTAGAAGGTCTTAAGCTTTTGTGCCATGCTATTTCTCAGTTATAATTGTGATCTTCATCATAAGGCAAGTTCCCATTACATGGAATATTTATGTATTTTATTAATGATCCATCAGGTGTTCTGCCTAGGTTCTTTCAACTAGGTATTGCTAATGTCTGTCTCTAAGATGTAAATGGTTGAATAGTAGAGGTTGGGAATAGGCTTATGATTAGAATCGGAGAGTTAATTTTTTTTCAACTTTTAAAATTTTATTTTACAATATGTGTTCTTTTCTGCACATTTTAATTTTCTCCTCTATAACAGGGATCCTTAACCCCTGGGCTATAGACTGATGCTGGTCCATAGCCATTTAGGAACTAGGCCGTGTAGCAGGAGTTGAGTGGCGAGCCAGCATTACTGCCTGAGCTCTGCCTCCTGTCAGATCAGCGGCGACATTAGATTCTCATAGGACTGGGAACCCTGTTGTGATGAACTGTGCATGCGAGAGATCTAGGTTGCATGCTCCTTATGAGAATATGATACCTCAATCTAAGGTGGAACAGTTTCATCCTGAAACCATCCTCCCTCCCCGCCCAGGGAAAAACTGTCTTCCACAAAACCGGTTGCTGGAGCCAAAAAGGTTGGGGACCACTGCTCTATAAGGTTTTCATTTGCTTAGTATCTTTCTGTTAGCAGTGTATTGTTTTGTTTTGGTTTTTCTTGAGACAGGGTGTCATTGTGTCACTCAGGCTGGATCACAGTGGTGCATCTCAGGCTCACTGCAGTCTTCTCCTCCTGGGCTCAAGCAATCCTCCCATGTTGGTAGCTGGGACTACAGGTGTGCTCCAATACGGTCTGTTAATTTTTAATTTTTCTGTAGAGCTAAGGTCTCACTATATATATTGCCCAAGCAGCATCTTAAGAGGAAATGAGTCACTGCCTATTGCTTAGATTTGAAGAATTAAAGAAAGAATGATGCCAACACAAGGACTGATTATATGATTGGACAGTCATATCCTGGAAATACTCTGTAAGTGACCATTAACATACAGGACTTTTGCATCACACCACAGCAAACTAGTTAAATATACTGAGTAGCACCACAGTTACTTAGGTAAATAGAGACCAGAAAACTGAAAGTAAGCAAAAACATCATACCATGAGACACTTCACAAATCCATCCATTTTACTCACCAGAGAGCCTATCAGGACTTCACTCAAAGATTATTAATTCTTTCAGAGTGTTTTAACAATCTGTGTATTCCTAGCATCCAAAAAATTAGAAGCTGCAAATTTGACTAGGGACTACAGATAGGTAGAGATACTGAGAATCCCAAAAGAAGACAGGAAAACTATTGAAAGTAAAATAAAACTCAAAACTTAGTTAACCGGAGACTGTGAATGCACCCTTGCACTTTTAAGAACCTCTGAATTTATCACACATTAAAAGCACCACACAATCAATTAGGTCAAATGTAGTGATACAATTTCTTTAAGAAAAGGTCAATTTATGTTAAGAATATACTGTTCAACAAAGCTTAGCCACATTGTTATAAAATTTCAATCAACGTGATAAAAAACAAAAAATAGTTTAGGTGTTGAGAAGGATATATGTCATTACATGCTGACTGAGAAATAAAATATTATATAATGTTTATGTATTCCTCTAAGTTTTTCTCTGAAAAAAAAAAATTACTTGGAAAAAAGCTTTCTTGAAGGCTATTTATTTTATGACCTCAATGTCCTGGGGCAAAATCTTTAGTTCTGCAAATTCACTGGCAAGCAAGAATCTAGCTGATGCCTCCTCACGGTCATCAGTTAATGGAATAGTTCTCAGAAGTCACTCTGTTGTAAGCTCTTGCCAATTGTTAGGAATTTACATTGGTCACCATGGTGGGAGGAAAACTCTGATCCATTGACTGAGAGTGCCCTCCATGGCATGGCACTGACCTAGACCCAGGGACACAAAGATGAATAAAGGAGAAGTGATTGTAGGCAAATACATGCCATTTAGAGGAAGTTGTGGAAATGAAGGGAAGATTCGATACTATGCAGGCACAAAAAGGAGTGGTCACCTAAACCTGAAGTAGGGGAATGCATCACAGAGTGGTAACACTTGAATCCTGAGCGATGAGTGGGAGTTGGCCTAGCTAGCAAACAGAAAAGAGTATTCTGGACAGGGCTGGTAGCATGTGCAGAGGCACAGGCATATGGAATATTATAGTGAATTTGAGAAGTTTCACTTTGGAACATGGAAGCAGGGTGTTTGAGAAGAGCAATTGACACTGGCCTGAAAGGAAGACTCCTTCTCTATTTCCTGTCACAGCTTTCCAACTTTCCTCTCCTCTTCTCATTTGAGTTTCAGGACAGAGCAACAAGTCCACTGGTCTAAGCAGATGTCCAGTAGAGAATGAAACCAGTGTGCTCATTCCCTACTGGAGAAACTGATGCTCAAAAATGTTAAGCAACCTGCCTAATTCCTCTTTCTCTCTCTGTATTAGATTACCTCTTAAAACTATGTTGAGTAATTAAAATATAAGCCTTCTGTGTTCTTAGGTGATTTTAAAATCTTATTTATTAGATCAAGGGGCCCTTTAAAAAAGTCTATTAGAAACTAAATTGCTTGATGACTTAAATCTTCGTGAGGCAATGGTGCCATTCTTTTTTATAAAGCTTTATTGAGACGTAATTCACATTCCATACAATTTAGCCATTTAAGGTACACAACTCAATGGCTTTTAGTTTATTCACAGAGTTGTGTAACCATCACCATGATCATTTTAGAATATTTTCATTTTCTCAAATGAAACTTCACATCCTTAAACCATCACTCCCATATTCCCCCAACTTCCCCAGCCCTAGGCAACCACTAATCTATTTTCTATCTCGGTAGATCTCTTTTCTGGACACTTCACATAAATGGAATCGTACAATATGTTGTTCTTTATGGCTTTCACTTAGCTTAATGCTTTCATCCATCTTGTAGCATGTATTAGTACTACATTATTTTTTATTGCCAGATAGTATTATCTGGATATACTGCATTTCATTTATTCATTCATCAGTCCATGGACATGTGAATTGTTTTCATTTGTTGTCTATTATGAACAATGGTGCCATTCTGTTGTTGTATTTGTGGTATTTTCCTCATACTAGCTTATTAATGTGATTAGCTTTGTAAATCTGTACTTCAAAATATTTGTCAGTAAGCAACCTGATTCTGGGTGAGTCTATCACTTCCTATAGTGTAGATCAAGATAGACATGGGTAGAAATGCATATGGGTGCTTTTGGTATAAGCATTGTGTTATTCATGTGCAACCTGAAGGAGAAAGCCTCAATTATAATACATGGTGGAGAGTCTTTCTCTGGTGATTTCTAAATGGGACCATGGTCCATTCTAACCATTTACTTTTGGATTAGAAGAGAGCTGAGCAAATAACTTACATCCTAACCAGATGCGTATGATTTTTCCAAACTCCTTTCTTGCTGGATTTAACATTCCAAGAAAAGATGCTTTCAGGACACATAAATGACTATAAAGTACAAAACAAAAGTACTTTGAAGAAATCTTGAGAAATTTCTTCCTAAGTGAAAGGTGGATAGGAAACTTTTGGATTTAATCTTACAGGATGTTTCAATTCAAAGACCATTAAATTGGGTATAAGGTACAATCCCTCTTTAGCCAGACAGAGAAGATTACTGATTATACTCTTGAGATATTATAAAGCATTTTTAAGGCTGCTGTTAAACTAGGGAATTGTGAATTGGTAGGTTTTCAAATAAGTTCCTCCAGACCTCAGTCTGGTCTAAAGTTTCCTGTTTTTACAATTAACTCCTCATGTTTCTTTGTTGAGTGTGTGTGTGTGTGTGTGTGTGTGTGTGTGTGTGTGTGTGTGTGTGTAAAACCTAAAGATAGACCAGAAAGCATCTGGGCCATCTGGCTCTAGAGGAGAATCCAGATTTCTGTGAGGGCTGGGTAGTAAACTGCAGAAAGAATACTATCTTAATGTATGATTCCTGTGCTAACCCTCAGTCACCACTTCAAAATACCCTTAACCTGCTGTATTTGGTGTTAATATTTTTGGGGTTTTTGTCTATGAATGAAGCAGATTGATTTGTCCTAGGATAAACTCAGTTTAGGCATAACTACTGCCATATTGTTTTGTCAAGCTTCTCGGGGATTACAAAGAAAAGTGGATATGTCAAGCTTTGGGCTGCTTCTGAAAGCAATGCTGTCTTCTTGATGCCCACTCTCCTGTCTGCATTTCATTTGCCAAAAAAAGGACTACTATTAAGAAAGAGTCATAAGTCAGGGTGCGGTGGCTCACACCTGTAATTCCAGCACTTTGGGGGGCCAAGGCAGGCAGATCACTTGAGGTCAGGAGTTTGAGACTGGCCTGGCCAACATGGTGAAACTTCCGTCCCTACTAAAAATACAAAAATTAGCTGGATGTGGTGGCGGGCACCTGTAATTCCAGTAACTCAGGAGGCTGACGCAAGAGAATTGCTTGAACCCGGGAGGCGGAGGTTGCAGTGAGCTAAGATTGTGCCACTGTACTCCAGCCTGGGTGATAGAGTGAGACTCAGTGTCAAAAATAAAAAACAAACAAACAAAAAAGGAGTCACCAAGCCAGGTATGGTGGCTCGCACGTATAGTCCCAGCTACTAGAGAGGCTGAGGTGAGAGGATTGCTTGAGGCCAGGAGTTCGAGGCTAGCCTGGGCAACATAGTGAGACACCCATCTCTAAAAAGACTTTTTAAAAAATCAAGAGTAGATAGAAAAGATTGCTAGTAACCAGGGTGTCTCAAGGCTTGTGTACTGGCTAGGAAAATGCAAGGTTCTACTTGTATAGCCCCTAGCGAAGTGCCGCATGAATGCATCCTAATTTTAATTAAGATGATTTTCAAAAGGCATTTAGTTCCCTACTCCTCAGAGCGAGATCCTTTCTCCTGTAACTGCAGTGAAATAGAAGAGGTTACATTTCAAATTTTTCATAAAGGTTCTTATTTTGAAGGAATAATGTTAAAAACAACATCAATAACATTTATAGAACACTTACTATAAGCTGCCATTTCACTTAACCCTATTATTAGTCCTGCTTTCCATGTGAAGGAACTGAAGCACAGAGAGGCTCAATAATGTGGCTAGACTCACACAGCTGGTGTGTATTGGAATCAGGCAGTAAGACTTCAGAGCCCAGGTTTTCAACTACCCAATTAAGATCTTGTGCTGTTTCTTAATTATGTTATGACAAAAACATTTTTACTGCTAATTTAAAATACTCTACATAAATATTTATGTGAACACAGCACACATTATAAAACTATAATATTATCTTTTCTCAAAAAAAGATTGTGTTCTACATGCTCATTTTACCCCAAGAAAAAGATCTTTCTTTTCCTTTGAAATGAGGAGTGACATTTGATTTTGCCAGGGAACTTAAAATTATTTCAAGGTTCCAGTCGTGCATGGCATAGAGATTTATGACAAATATGTAATCTGTTTATTTGTCACCCAACTTGGATGACTTCCAAATGTTTCTTCTTTGTAGCTCTTGATTTTGCTTGGGTTTGGGGGGGGGGGCGGGGGGGGGCGGGGGGGGCGCGGGGGCGCGCCGCGGCCGCCGCCGGCACGTCCGGGGTGGGGGCGGGGCGCGGGGG
>CAUYQU010065897.1:0-11436 GCA_963574635.1 Cheracebus regulus | reverse complement strand
GATGACCTGAGGTGGAAGAGTTTCATCCTGAAACCAACGCCTACTCCCCCATCCCTGTCTGTGGAAAAATGTTCTCCCACCAAACCAGTCTCTGGTGCCAAAAAGGTTGGGGACCCTTGTTCTAGAGGCCACAACATTCCTTGTCCCCTCTTCTATCCCCAAAGTCAGCAACATTGCATTTCTCTAACATTGACCCTTGTGATTACATTGGACTCATCTCAATTTAATCTGACATAATGTAGAATAATCTGTTTATGTTACATTCAGCTGGTTAACAACCTTAATTCCTTCACAAATTTTATCCCTCTCTTGCTGTGTTATGTAACATATTCACAGGTTCCAGGGTTTAGGATATGGACATTTTTTGGGGGGGAAGTGCATTATCCAGCCTACCTCAGAAACCAAGGCCTATTTATACTCCAGTCTTAAATTTTTCTTAGGTATATAAAGTTTAGCAATACAAAATAAAAAAGGATCTTTTATATTTGTAGAGCTTACTCATACTCGCCAATGTCATTGATTTTCTTATTCAAATGTCAGCAGGTATTATAAATGTTTTATGCTCTTTTTAAGAAGAATAAAATTAAGATATACTTTCTCTTTTTCTAATGAAAGTTAATAATATCCTTTATGGAATTTCCTCGCCAATGTACTTTATTAGCTGACTATCTGAGCCTCCTAATTGTATTATTATTAGTTTGTCAATCTGTGAGTTTGGTTGTTTTCTTTTGTTTATGCGTGTATGTATTCCCCTAGCTATTTTCTGAGTCAGAAGAAAAGGACAAAACCATTCCTGAGTAACTTTAGCCTTTGTTCTTCCTCAGAGCAAAAGCAATATGTATCATAATAAAGATTACAAACAGTACAAGTTAGAGTGGACTGCTGCAGTGGTATGTAATAAATTTGGAAGGGATTAAAAAGAAAAGTTTACTTTAAGACATAATTACTTTGGGGTTCCTCTGTTAATGAAACCATCACTGGTATCTCAAATACCTATAAGGTGAAGGCGAATTACTCTGTGTGTAGAATATATATTAGTCAGGTGATGACTACCCTAAAGCCCTGAATGGACCACTATGAAATCCATGCATGTAACAAAACTGTACATATACCCCATATATTTATTCAAAATATAATAAAATGTGGGAATGCAGGCATGATAGCGCCACTTTTGTTAACTGAAGAATGCCAACTCTACCTAAAAATAACAATTGCTACTTTGTTATTGCCATTGGAAATTCTGGCTTAGTATTGCCAGGGTTTTTGACTTATTAAGAGGGGGCAGAAATCTAGATTTTTAAAATGTTCAATCTCCAAACAATAAACATATATAACTAATTTAAATAATGTTTAAGTACACTAAAATCAGCACTTGGCCACATCTGCCACAGAGAACTACTATTAGGAGTGGTTATATCCATATGTTGCTTTTCCTCTTAAACTCAAGACCACTGCCATTAGAAACATGTCAAGGTTGCATTAGCTTTAGTAGGAAATTATGTTATTCCGTGAGCTATCATTTTGTACAGTAAATAATATTTTGTAAAATACAATTCAAAGGTGAATCTCATTCATGATATATAGAAAATGTAAAATAATATTAGATAGGAATTCTTCTATTTGACATTAAGGCAACATATGATATCTTTATGTGCAATTTTATGAACTTAATAATTCATTATAGACTATATTCAGGTAAGGGCTAGGTATATAGCATTTATGGTTATATAAAATTTTGATATTGAGTTATTAGAAATAATTCCTGAAATATTCATTGGTCATGTTCTATAAAAAGTATTCACAGGGCTGGTATGAGTGCAATTGTGTTTACAACTAATGGATCATAATCAATTACTGATTTCTTTGTTCGTTCTTCGTTTCTACTGCTTCACTCGACCAGCCTTAAACAGTATTCATAAAACCAAGAGAATTCAGGATATATGTATTATTAAGAGCTACTTGACACTTTATGCATATTTTAATTGAAATATTCTTCTTGGTGAGTAAAGGTATTTTGTGCAGTTTATAAATAAGATCTTAATAAATAATGTGTAGTGAGTATTTCCTTTGCTCTAAGAGCTTTACCTACATTAGTACATTTCATTTTATAAAAGCCTGATGAGATACATATTATTGTGTCAATTTTGCATAATAAAAACAAATTATAGAAAACTTTAATTACTTGCACAGTATCTCTCAGGTAACACCTGGTCGATCCACAATATTAACCTGGCTCTAGAGCCCACTCTGAGAAACATTTCTTTTTATGACCTCATCCCAGATGTAAAAAGAGTTAATTGCAATTAATACACGAAGTGGGCAGAATTTCAAAAATTCCCCTTCCTGAGATTGCATGACCTATTTTCCAGAACCTCTGCATATGTTGAAATGTCAGTCCATGAACTGCTATGCTATGTAGCATTGTTGACTTTACAACAGGAATAATACCTTGTTGATCCTGATGATGTGGTCCCCTGAAAGTGAGAGATTTTTCTGTCTAGTGGTAGAAGGGGAAGGAGAGCTTTCTCCAGTTACTGGTAGAAGGGAAAATCAGAGAGTCTGAAGCATGAACAGGACTTGACTTACTGTTCCTGGCTTGAAGATGGAGAGGGCATATGAGAAGGAACACAAGTGGTCTCTAGAAGCTGAGAGTAATCCTGACCTGACAGCCAGCAAGAAAACAGTACCTCAGTTCTACAACCACAAGGAATACATTTTGTCAACAATCAAAATAAGTTTGGAAGAACTCCAGATGAGAGTATAGCCTAGTGAACACCTTGATTTCAGCATTTTGAGATCTTGAGCAGAAAATTCAGACATGCCATCCCAGACTTCTAACCTACAGAACTCTGAGGTCCTAGATAGCAGTGGCTTTAAGCCACTGTGTCTATGGTAATTTGTTATAGCAGCAGTACAGTATAGTTCTTTCAAATTTGATTTTTATAATTTTTAATGCATTGGTTTTCAAGTTCAATAATTTAACTAGAAGACATTAGATATAATACAAAAGTACATTTCTCACAACAAAACAAACAGTAGACTCCTTTCTCAAAATACAGAACTGAGAAAAAGTGGTCAAGATGTTATCCAAAATGCAGTTCTGGGTCTCTCTGGAGATGTTCACTTATATAGGTAATATAATTATTTTGGAGGGATGAAAATAGTAATTAATGTTTGTAAACTCTATTTAAGCAATGCAGACAGCAGAATTTGTTGCTATATCTATAATTCAAGTAAAAAGCAACCTCATTTATCTTGCATACGGCACAGAATTCAGTGATAAAAAGTTTTCTGACATGACAAAAGAGATGTCACAAAAAGTTCCTAAAAAGAAGATAAAGCTCTCTTATTCAACTCACCAGAGAGGTCTTTACCTGTTCTCACAATGACTTTTTACTACAATTTTAATGTAATATTAATAACCAGACTTCCAAGCCATTTTATAACTCTATGAAGTAGAATGATTTAGGACAATTTAAACTGCAATGGGTGACAGTGAAAAAATAACCAAGAAAAAAAGTGTATCAGCTTAAATAGAAAAATCGCTTAATGTTATTAAACAACAACAACAAACCATAAAACCCATATTATATAATACCTAAAGGACATCTTGGCCTAACACTTTGGTGAACTTGATGCCATCAAATCATTAGGAAAAAGTTATGTTTGATATATTGTCTTTTAAAAAGCAGTAAATAGAAGCATTTTGGAATACCTTAAAATCAAAAACATCGTTTTATGATCCATAAAACATAAGACTTCAAGCTTTAAAAAATATTATTATAAAGAATTACTTATTTTTTTCAATGTTTTATAGTATAAACATTTCACTGACTTTCATGTATTCACATTTCTATGAAAAATAAAGCTTTAGTATAACATTTTTATACTTATATAAAAGGTATCATTGCAGGGTCATATTTTTCCAGCACAAATAAAAGTCTGTGTTTTCTAAGTAATTTGTTATATAACAGTGGCCTTGCAAACATTTCTAAATCATTATAATTCCAAATGTGCCAAATAAGCAACCAAAATATTCCATATCAATTCCTGATAAAATATTAATAGAGTGACATATAGCTATGTATAGAGATATAAACTTATCATTAAACTTAATGCTAGTTGCTGAAGTAGATACATAAACTTTGAAAATCCAGCATTTTGCTTGCTGGATTTTCATTGAAATGAGAAAATACAAAAGGAAGTCTACATCTTGGCTTATAATAAAGAAAAAGAATATAGGACACATTTCTAGTGTATGTATTACATGTAATAGTTCACCTTAATAACTAAAAATTATTACTTTTAAAATATTAGAAAAAATACAACACTTCTGGAAGCAGGCAAATCAGAAAGGCAGACTACAAGTCAATACAATTTTTAAATAAAAATTAAAATCATTTAGATAGTGGAAAGAAGAGAATAACCTATTTAAGGTAGCACCATTAAGGCCAAATCATCTAAAAATAAAATTAGCAAGATAAGTGACAGCTCTAGATGAAAAACAAAAACAAAAACAAAACAATACTAAAACCCTAAAAAAAACCACTAAAACACTAAAAGTCTGTTGAGAGATGTTTGTTGAATGAATGGAAAAAAATACAAAACTACACTGATTCTGAATGATATTACTTACAAAGAAATGCCAGTATAATTTTATAAATTTCTTGTACAAATAATATATTAAATGTTATGTAATAAATTGCATAATTTAACAGTTAATGCTATATAATATAAATTGCAGATTTTATTATATAACTTTTATTAGTAATGATATAAATTGCATAATTTATTATATAACATTAATATATTAATATTTGTACAAGAAATTCACAAAATTATAGTGGCATTTCTTTGGAAATTCAACTGTATAATATTAGGAAGTGAATCCTTTAAAACCAAACAATTTCTAATAGGATGCTCAGGGGGAGAAAACCCTACCAGATATTAAAAAGTATATAACTACAGAGGTTTCTTTAAACAAAATTATTGATGAAGAAAAACAGCTACATTAATGAATATGAAAAAGCCAGAAATAACCCTAATACATATGAATTTTTTTTAATGTAATAAAAGTGGTTATACACATCAATGGAAAGCATCTTATTATACAAAAATAATACTAAGGTAATTTGCTATTCTTTTGAGAAAAATACATAAATCTTGATTCTCATCTTACTTCTTATACCTGAATGAAATTTAGATGAATTGGTGACTCGACCACAGTGTGGCTTACACGGCCACAGAACTTGATAAGTGTTTGTTTCTCTTTTCTAGGTCCACATGTATTAACAGACAGAGTTTAAGTAACCTGCCAGGGTAACAGTCACAGTCTAATAAAACCTAAGAGAACTACAGATCAAGATGGCTGACTAGACTCAAGTAGCATGTACCTCCTCTACAGAGATAAGCCAGAGTAATAAGTCCATATTCACACTGTACAGATCGTCTAGGAGAGAACACTTGGATTCATCAGAGAAGAGATGGGAAGTGCCAGAAGTAAGTAAAGTTAGTGTTCCAGGCAGCTTACCCAGCTGGGAACACACTGAGAGCTGGAAACCAACGGTGATCCTGGATGTGTGGAAACAGTAAGATAGAAACCCACAGAGCTCTGAAATTGGGTTTAACAATCTGGGCCAAGGGAGAAACCCCTGACCAACCACTAGGGCCTCATGCCTGATACATGGAGCTGCCTAAAGATTCCCAGAAATGTTGCTCCAGAAAGGGAACCCACACAGAAACTCAGAGGCATTTGAGCCTGGAGCAACCTCAATGGGAAGCGATTTTGAGAGTGCAGATACTGGGGACCTATAGACACAGCTGTAGCCACTGCAATGATCCAAGGAGGAACAGGGGAGAATAGGCACACCCATGCAATCCCTGGTAGGGTACTTGCCACTCTGCCACAAGTTGCTGATCAGATTAAGACATAAGTGGAAGACATAAGTGGCCCATACACTCCATAGCTTCTTGTTTACGCTACATTCCTGGGTGGTCCCCCAACTCTCCATAGTTCCAGGCCCAAGACGTCAACTTGAGAGTTTAATACTGGGCAGAGCCCTGCCTTTGGTTTGAGTTCAGGCTGCCATGGGTGCAACTGTCACCTGACCAAGGACTGACAGAGAAAACATGGCATTGCATGCATATCAAGGACAATACTCACTGCTCTGCAGGTGGCTGATGTGAGATCCAGACGTAATTGGACTACACTCCCCATTAGCTTCTTGTTCACAGTGCTTCCCCGGATGGTGCCCTATCCTCTTCAGGCTCAAGGCACCATTTTGAGACTTTAATGCTGGACTGAGCCTACCCTTGGCCTGAAGTTGGGATGATGGCGGCAGCTGCTGCCTACCCAAGAAGGGATAGGGAAGCAGAGCCATCCTAGGTATATCTAGGATAATACCCACTGCTTTGAAGTGGGCTGTTGTGAGACTGAGACATGAGCAAACCACACTCCTCATGTTGCTCACCTGAGAGGGGCCCCACTCTCTCCAACTATAAACCCACATCTGGCACCATTCTGCCTGTTTAGAGATATTGTTTGGTGACTGGTGGCACTGGCAGGAATTTTATTCTGAAGACTAAAGAGACTGGAGAGCTTGCTCTGGAAGGGGGAGAAGGGCCACCAGAGCCACAGTGAGTGGTGGCTGTGGAGAGTGCCCCAGCAGTTGGCACTGGAATTAGCCTCTCTCCCATCACCAGACTGGAGTGTGAGGAGTGTTGCTGAAGCTGACGTTTCTTGCAGATGGCAAGACTGCAGCCAAGGCAGCTTTTCAACCTGAAATCTGTCTGTGTGGGTCATTGCTGGGTGCCCCAGTCTATTCCTTTGGTCACTTGGGGGACAGTGCTCCTCAGTCTGAAGAACAAGAGGGAGGCAGATGCTACTCTCTTGGAGATCTAACCCTCTATGTGGTTTGCACCTAAAGGAGGATGGAGTGCAGCCACTCAAAGTCCCCGATGGGTTAAGGAAAATGCAAGTATAACACCAGCTGCTGAAGGCACAACTATCAAAGCCCAGGAACAGAAGTGGAAAGAGGGTCACTTCTTTCCTACCACACCCTGTGGACACAGCAGTGGCTCTTCCCAGTGGGCCCTGGAAGTGTGGGCTGAGACTGCTTCTTGGGCTTCTTTAGCAGCTCTGCCCCAACTAAAGATGAACATGTCCTGAGGGAGGGTGCTTTTCTCCCTTCTCTGTTGCTCTGTTCTGCTCTCACCACTACCTATTGCCTCCTACTCTTAAGGACCATCTACTAGACTGCAGCCTGAATTACACCACCCGACAAAATTACATTGCTACAACTAACGACATCTTAGATAGCCACTACACAACCTTTCTGCAACTAAGGAACCCCTACAGAGACTTGGCACTCTGAAAGCACCCAGAAATGAAGTCAATAAATAAAATACCATATATGCCACAGTCATAACCCCAAGGTAAAAAATACAATAAAAAATCAAGAAGCCACATCCAAATGATAGCAAATTAAAATGTAAAATTAAAAAGTGTAAGCTCTCAGAAGAGAAATAACCAATGCAAAAACTCCAGCAATACAAAAAGCCAGTGTTTTGTCACCTCCAGGGGATCCCAGTAGCTTCCAAGCAATGGATCCTAACCAGAATGACATGTCTGAAATGACAGATACAGAATTCAAAATATGGATGGCAAAGAAACTCAATAAGCTCTGAGAGAAAGTTGAAATTCAACACAAATAAGCTAGAAAATAATTCAAAATTTGAAAGATGCCATAGTTGTATTAGAAAGAACCAGATTCTCTGCAATTAAAAAGTTTGCTACAAAAATTTCAAAATACAATTGGAAGACTTAATAGCAGAATAGACAAAGCAGAAAAAATGAACTTCAGAGCTCAAAGACTAATCCTTTAAATCAACTTAGTCAGACAAAAATAAAGTAAAAATCATTTCAAAACATGACCAAATCCTTAAAGAAATATAGGATCATGTAAAACAACAAAATCAGTGATTTATTAGTGTATCTGACACAGAAGAGAAAGCAAAACTTGGAAGACATATTAGAGGATATAATTCAGGAATATTTCCCCAGTTTTCTTGAAGAGGTAGACATGCAAATCTAAGAAATCCAGAGAACTCCTGCAATATACTATCCAAAACTATAATCCCCAAGGCACCTACTTATCAGACTATGCAAGGTCAATGCAAAAGAAAAAAAATATTGAAGGCAGCTAAGAAAAAGGGTTATATTACCTGTAAAGGGAAACCTGTCAGACTAATAACATACTTCTCAGCAGAAATCTTACAAGCCAGAAGAGATTGAGGGCCCATTTTTAGCATTCTTAAAGAAATGCTGGCCAAGAATTTCATATTCTGCAAAACTAAGCTTCATAAATAAAGGAGAGATAAAGTCTTTCCCAGTCAAGCCATCACTAAGAAAATCCATTAGCACCAGGCTGGCTCTATGAGAAATGCTTAAGGGAATTCTAAACATGGAAATGAGTTATACTTGTTACCACAAAAGCACATAGCCCATAGACCCTATAAAGCAACTACACAATTGAGACTACAAAGCAACAAGCTAACAACATAACAGGGATAAAACTTCAAATATCAATATTAACATTGAACATAAATAGTCTAAACTCTCAATTTAAAAGACATAGAGTGGCAAGTTGGATTTAAAAAAAAAAAAAAAAAAAAACAAGACCCATCCTTCCACTGTCTTCCAGAGACTCAGCTCATGTGTAATGAGTCTCATAGGCTCAAAGTAAAGGGATAAAGATGTACCATGCAAATGGAAAACAAAGAAGAGCAGGATCACTAATCTTTTATCAGAAAAAGATAGACTTTAACAACAGAAGAAAGGAAAATGAAGGGCATTAAATAATGATAAAGGGTTCAATTCAAGAAGACTCAACTATTCTAAATATATATGCCCCCAACATTAAAGTATTCAGATTTATAAAAATTAATTCTAGATGTAAGAAAAGACTTTGACAGACATATAGTAATAGTGGCAGAATTCAACACCCTACTGACAGCATTAGATCGTTGAGTCCAAAAACTAACAAAGAAATACTGGATTTAAATTCAACAATTAAAAAAATTAATTATATGAAGCATCTTCTTGGATCACAGTGGAATAAAAATAGTAATAAATGTGGGAGAAATTCTCAAAGCCATACAAATACATGTCTACTAAACAATTTGCCCCTAAATGACTTCTGGTTAAAAAAAATTAGGGTAGAAATTTTTTTTTTAATTAATGAATATAGAGACATAGCATTCCACAACCTCTGAGGTACAGCAAAAGCAATGTTAACAGGAAAGTTTATAGTGATGGACATCTAAATCAAGAAGACAGAAAGATCTCAAATTAGCAACCTAACTGAACATTTAAAGGAACTAGAAAAACAGGAATAAACTAAACAAAGCTAGCAGAATAAAATAAATCACTAAAATAAAAACAGAACTAACTGAATTGAACTGTACAAGGAATCAGTGAAACTAAAAGTTAGTTAACAAGAAAAAAAAGAGAGAAGATCCAAACAAATACAGTCAGAAATGACAAAGCTGACATCACAGCCAATTCCACATGAATACAAAGGCTCCTCAGAGAGTACTATGAACACCTCTATGCACACAAATGAGAAAACCTGGAAGAAATGGATAAATTATTGGAAACAAAACCTCCCAAGACTGACATAGGAAGAAACATTAATCCAGAAGAGATTAATAAGTAATGAAATTGAATCAGTATTACAAAACTTATCAAACAAAAAAAGCCCTAGACCAAATGTATTCATAGCAGAATTCTACCAGGCATACAAAGAAGTATGAATCATACTGCTGGTACGAATCATATTGAAACAATTCCAAAAACTCAAGGGAGAGGCCTCCTCCCTAACTCATTTTATGAAATCTTTGTCATCCTAATACCAAAATCTGGCAAAGACACAACAGCAACAACAACAAAACTATAGGCTAATATCTCTCATGAGCATAGACACAAAAATCCTCAACAAAATACTAGCAAATATGACTCCAGCACCAGACCCAAATGGTAATTCATCACAGTCAAGTATATTTTATTCCTAGGATACACGGATGATTTAACATATGTATATCAATTAATGTGATTCACCACATAAACAGAATGAAAAACAATAACCATATGGTCATCGTAATAGATACAAAAAAAGCATTAGATAAAATCCAACATCCCTTCCTGATAACAATCCTCAGCAAACTAGGCATTGAAGAAATATCTCTCAAAATAATAAGAGCCATCTAAGACAGACACACAGTCAACACTGTACTGAATATGTAAATGCTTGAAGCATTCTGCCTAAAAACTGGAACAAGACAAGGATGTTCACTATTAATCCTCTATTCCACACAACTCTGGAAGTCCTGGCTAGAGCAATTAGGCAAGATAGAAAAATAAAAGGCATCCAAGTAAAAAAAAAAAAAAAAGTCATATTATTGCTCTTCCCTGATGATACAATTCTATGCTTAGAAAACCATATTATATCAAAAGACCCTAGACTTGATAAACAACTGGCAAAATTTCAGGATACAGAATCAATGTGAAAGAATAAGTGTCATTTCTATGTACAAATTATGTGCAAGGTGAGAACAGAATCAAGAATACAATATCATTTACAATGACACACACAAAAAATACCTCGGAATAAATCTAACTAAAAAGATGAAAGATATCTACAAAGAGAGCTACAAAACACTGCTGAAAGAAATCATAGCTGACACAATCAAATGAAAAAGCATTCCATGTTCAGGGACTGGAAGAATCAATATCATTAAAATGTCCATACTCCTCAAAGCAATCTACAAATTTAACTCTATTCCTATCAATTTTCCAATGACATTTTTTCATAGACTTAGAAGAACTATTCTGTAATTCATATAGAACCAAAAAAGAGCCCAACTATCCAAAGCAATCCTAAGCAAAAAGAATAAAGCTGGAGACATCACATTACCTGACTTCAAATTATAATATAAGTCTACAGCAACCGAAACAGCATGGCACTGGTACAAATATAAACACAAAGACAAATGGCAAAGAATAGTGACCCCTGAAATAAAACCACACATCTACAATCAGCTGATCTTTGACATTGTCAACTAAAATAAACTATAGGGAAAGAATACCCTATTTAATAAATTGTTCTGGGAACACAGGCTTACCATATGCAGAAGAATGAAATTGTACTCCTACCTCTTCACACATGCAAAAATTAACTCAGGATAGATAAATGACTCAAATGTAAAATCTCAAACCATAAAAATCATAGAACAAAACCTATAAAACACTCTTACAGACATTTGCCAACAATTGGCAAATAATATATTACTATGTTCTGAAAAGCAAATGAAACCAAAACAAAAATTGACAATTGGGAGCTAATTAAACTGAAGAGCTTTAGCAAAGCAAAAGAAACT
>CAUYQU010065892.1:0-13088 GCA_963574635.1 Cheracebus regulus | reverse complement strand
TGCTTCAAATGTACATTTTAAAAATACTACATATGGAAGTCACAATTAACATATCCTAAATGATGACCTTTCACAATCCTGATTTAGGTTTTTTTTTTTGTTTTTTTTTTTTTTTGTGGGGGGGGGTGGGTGGTGTTGGTTGCTGTTCGCGGGATCCCATGCCACTGAACTCCAGTCTGGGAAACAAGAGTGAGACCCAGCCAAAAAAAAAAAAAAAAAAAAAAAAAAAAACCTAAATCAGGATTGTGAAAGGTCATCATTTAGGATATGTTAATTGTGACTTCCATATGTAGTATTTTTAAAATGTACATTTGAAGCATTCACTGCCCAGCATACTTAAGAGTTCCCTTCTTATCGTTTAGTAAATTCTTCCCAGTCACTTGCATTCATACTGTTAGTCCTAGAGCTTTTCTCCTCTTCACAATGCTTTGCTTAAATCCTGCCCTTCTAAAAAAAAAAAAAAAAAAGCTGTTGAGGTTGTTTTATTTTTAGAGAGGAAAAAGAATTCCTTATCTGTAGTGTCATCCTCTGTAATATGTGAAAATACCCAGTTAGTGAAAGACAAGAAAAACCCACAAGAAATTTTGAAACTTTTACTATTGAAAGGATTTATTTTGGTGGAGTTGTGTGTGGGAGATAAATGAATCTTTATGTTTTCCTGTTAGAGAATAGCTTTTTCCTTCAGACTTTCACACTGGCACATGCTTGTTACAATTTACCTTGGGAACATGACAGAATTATTTTCTTATGCATACATGCAACATAAATGGATAATTCTAGGAAGACTGTGATTAAGTGACTTGCATTCTGACCTGTTTTCATCTCACTCCCTGACTTATGGATGAGCCAAAGGCTATTAAGATGATGTTCTCCTGCTCACTCACTAGACAGACCTCTACTTGAGATGTGATCTGACACTGCAGCAGCTGATGCTGGCTGGTCTGGTGACTAAAGCAGTCAGGCTGAAAACAGAACTGCCTTTTATCTTAGCCCTATTTTATTCTGTCCTCTTAACACTGTATGCTATTTTATTTCATGGGTGAATAAGACATTTGCATATTTAATATAAAATTTGCTTACTAAAGGTCCTTTTAGGGGAAAACAATCTTAAAAATATAGTTCTAGTCCTTGGGCAGTGAACAAAGAAAAAATGTGATTCAGAAACACAGTCCAAGCTAAAGGAAATAAACTCTCAGATCAGTTAATGCACTCAAATGTTTTTTGCTTGAGAATGTGAGCAACATATCAGCAAATATATTCATTCTTGTGCTACTTTTCATTATTTAGCATAGAGCTACCTTAGGTGTTTCTACCCATGCTCTAAACCAAGAGTAAGTTTAACATGTCAGCAATGAGAAGTAGACATTTTCTTTTCTTTTTTTTTGAGATGAAGTCTTGCCCAGGCTGGAATGCAGTGGCACGATCTCGGCTCACTGCAACCTCTGCCTCCCACATTTAAGCGATTCTCCTGCCTCAGCCTCCCAAGTAGCTGGGACTACAGGCATCTGCCACCATGCCCAGCTAATTTTTTAATAGTAGAGAAAGGGTTTCACCCTGTTAGCCAGGATGGTCTCGATCTCCTGACCTTGTGATCTGCCTGCCTCAGCCTCCCGACATTTTCTACTATAGTACACTCGGAGATGTTTACTGGTTCTCTAGGTAGAAATAACTCCACTGTCCACTAAGTTTGGGAAGTAATACAGCAACATTGCTACTGGAGATATATAATGTACAGAAGCCTAACTATAAAGAGATTTGATTAATGAGACTTAAGTCTTAGTCCAGAGTTTCCCAAATTTATGTGAACATGGGACATCATTTTTTGTAGCATACATGTAAATAAGTCATTATTCTTTAAACAAGTTATTACAAAGCTCTACCACTGTGGAGAACTGATGAGTGCCTAACTGAAATTATACTAAATTATTCTTGGTAAACAATGTTTTCTGAACCTTGGTCAGAAATATAATCACTGCAAATTATTTTCCAAGTAATGTTCTAAAAAGCACTTAATATAACTGGCCACTAGTAGAAGATAAGATAAATTAATCCACTCACATTCAATTCTACAAGGAATGAAACTATTTTTAAAAGTGGCTTAGAATGTGGCCGGGCATGGTGGCTCACACCTGTAATCCAAGCACTTTGGAGGCCAAGGCGGGCAGATCACCTGAGATCGGGAGTTCAAGACCAGCCTGACCAACATGGTGAAACCCCTCTTTAAAAATAAAAAAAAATTAAAAAGTGGCTTAGAACAAACATTTTACTGAGCACTTACTATGCACCAGGTACATTCCTTTTATAATATAATCTTCAAAGTGAGTTTTCAAAGTATTGGCCCATTTTATGAGGAAAATGAAAATTAAGTTACATAATCACGAGTGGCAGGGCTGGGAAATGAACTCAAGTCTGTGACTGAAGAAATGAAGAAGTTACACATTTCAGATGAATGCATAAACTATGGTTATGGCATGAAAAGTTACTATAGAATGTAACCGAAAAGCTTAAAAAAAAAGGGCTCAAAAGTCTGCAAGTTCACCTAAAATAGATGCTAACCGTTACCTTAATTACATTTCCTAATGCATGATGTGTATAGACATTAGAAAAGTTTGGTCTCAGTTGGAAAAAGAAATCCAGCAGTTAAAAAAGTCCTTTACTTGCAATCCCACCACTAGATAACCGAAGGGCATTTAAAAAATAACTTTAAAAGTAGCTATCAAAGATACCAATCAATTTCTTACTGGTGAAATATATAAGAACTTCTGGGAGTCACAAAAGTTCCAAACATTAATTTATAAAAATAACAAAACATTTGTCAATATGAAAAAAAGCTCAGGATTCACTCTCATTGACATCCTCATCTGGACTGTGCTCAGCATCCTCCTTTTCCTGCTGCTGTTTCTTCCATAGTTTGGCCATGGCCAGGAGTTTGAGGTTAGGCTGGTTGGCAGCATCTTCTGGAAAGATGTAATCAAAGTATTCTTCCCAGCCTGCATCGGACTACAGAAATAAAACGATTAAAAGATAAGCAAACATGTGGCTGATATACTCACATACCAGAGTGAAGAATTTTTATTGGAAACCCGGAGGTGAAGTTCAACTTACCTCCATTTTACAAAACAACATCAAAGTCTACTATGGAAAGAACAAGGGCTGGGTCTGAAAGACTGGGAGTGAGTAAGCAGCAACTGCAGCTCAGTGAGAACTGAAGAACTGGTAGAAAAAATTCTAAAACTCTAAGCACAGCTCCTCTATAGCCAACCAAGGTGTTCGGTGTCTCCAACTCCATTGTGCAGTCTTACATTTAAGAAAATGTTCAACCATTTGTATATAACATTCATCCAGTAGCAAAAGCCATATATCTGTGCGTTATTATTCCAAACCCCTACCCTCCCATCCTCACCTCCTATCAGTCACTGATTTCACTTCCCAAATATTGTTCTAACAGGCCCTGTTCTGTTCCACCTTCCATGTCTTATTCGGCTTATAAAAACTGCCTCCTGATGGGTCTTCTTTCTCCAATCTAAGCCCCTTGAGTCTGCCAATAGGAGATGCCAGCAATCTGGTCACATCATTTTAGGCAAAACAGCCTTCACTGACTCCCAACAAACTCCTTCTTATTACCTACAAGCCTTCTCTGGATTGGCTCCTATCTGAAAGTTCAGATCCAGCTTCCTCCATGCTGACTTCCTATTTAATGCTCTAAAAATATCACACTTCATGTAGTTCCCAGACTCAACCATCACCAAAACGCCTTTGCCAAGCCCTTCCCATTCTCCACCTCTGACTTGACCATACATAGGCTCTACCCTGTGTTTCCAAACAGCCAGATTGCAGCCATCTCCTACTCCAGGTGGTGTGCTTATGCCATTTTAACAATGTACTTATGCCACTTAAAAGTACAAATTTCAAAGTCAGATGTGTTTCTACTCATGTGATGTGAGAGGAACAGTCCCAGGACAGAGTTCTTACCCCATCGTCAGCCTGGACCTTTCTTCTCTTCTTGACTTTCTCTGGCATGAGTTTGTCTACTCTCTCCTTATCTGATGCTGTTCCAAATTCTTCTTCAAAGCTTCGCCAAGATTCCAGCAGCATAAGTCTCTCTTCCTTTTCTTCACAGTTTCGCATGGTTTTGTTAGCTTCTTCATAAATTTGTCTGCATTTAGCCAAACTTCCTTCTTTTCCTGAAGACAACTCAAACTGAGCAAAGCTGATCCATACCTTTAAAAAAAGGTATTATTGAACCAAATTAACCATGTCATTCAGAAGACAATAATGTAATAATAATAAAGTGAATTCCCAGTTAATGACATCCAAAAGTAATGCGTTCATCACTAATGTTTCACAGATCAAAACAATGAATATATGCTTCAATATAAACACTGAGACATTTATTTCTACATTCTACAATTAAATGTCTGACACAGTCTTAAAATTGTAAAAAGAGTTCAACTTTTTTTCAGTCTTGTGATACTCAAGCTATTCACATGCAGCATAAACAATGACCTGGTATAAACTTAACATTTCAAACATTCCAAAGTCCTCTGAGACTCACGTTTTTCTTAAAAAGCAAGGAAGTCATTAAACAAAAGAAAAAAAACCCACGCACTTAAAATACAAGAAATACAGTATTTTCTTCACGACTGATTCAAGCAAAATGAAAGATCATCTACAAAGGAAGAATACCTTGACATGCTGCGTCCGTTGAAGCAACCGTCGGTAAAGGTTTCGTGTTCTTTCCGTTTCTTCCTGCTCAATTTCAAAATCAATATATGATTTCCAAAGCACCTAAGACAGACAAGTTAATTGGTCAGTCTTGACATTTACAAAGCAGCATGCCCCCATCTAAAGCACAGCTTAAGTATCACTCTAATCTACATCTAGAAACATGGGATTTTTACTGAACAACTAAAGAACACAAGTGGATAAGATAAATAACACTGGTTATCTATTAGCTGGCCAAAACTTGGTTAGAATTCCAGATTACAGAAAAAGGGCCTTGGATTCGGTCTTAAGAGATTCTCTTTGGAAGTTTTTCAAATGCTTTCAAATGCTTGATAAGGTACTTATCAAGAGCTGATAAATTTGCCAAGCATCTCCCAGGTACTCTTTCATCTTCCAGCCACGTGCAATTGAGCTTCCAGAGAGAAGACAGGCCCAGGTTTAGCCAATGGGCACCTGTTCAGTGAATGCTTGTTGAATTGACTCTGAACACGTGCCCACTGACTCAATGCAGCCTGGTAGGGCATAAGGATGAATAAACTGTGGCCTGGACACTTGAGAGTTGGCATTCTGGGTAGAAGAGCCAAGAACAACTGACAAACTCAGTGATACACAAAGCCTGCCTTAATGTAGTCAGGGGGCCAAAACATTAGATGCAGGGTCATGTTAGTGCATGAGATTAACAAAAAAAAATGGCTGGGTGAGTTCTATGGCTCCTGTGAGATTCACATTGGTCCTGGGTGTGGTTTGCTGCTATCCTAGGGGTCAAGCTTAACTACTGAAGGCAAGACAGCACTTTCAGGACAGTGACAACAGTAGTTGCAAGGATATCCTGGTTTAGAGAATACAGGCATGTACAGTTCCCACCTCCATCCTCCTCGTTCTCTGAGTGGGCCAGCCTGCTGGCTACTTCCTTGCCTGGCCTCTTCCCCAGGCCCTTTAGGCTTCCCTGTTGGAGAAAGGGAGTCACCCAACCCCATGATATCCCAAGTCATCCTAGGCATCATCCTAGATGTCTACTGTGCTCTGGTATTGAACTAGAGGGTTACTTCCCCTGTCCCCCACATCGTGCCTTTCCACCTACAAGCCTAATCTGAGTAGAAAAGACTAAGTTAGTTAGATCATCTTTATATTCTAAAATGCACCTATATTTAGATGGTCACCTAAAGTAAGATTAAACAAGTATCTCAAACCAAATTATATTTGACTTGAGAAGCTCACCTCTGGCATGTCTAAACGTGGCTGACTGATGGCTAGTTCATAGATTGCCCGTGCTCTGTCAGTATCACCAAGGATTGTCTCTAATTCAGCAAATTTAATCCATGAGGTACAATTTTCAGGTCCAAATTCCAGGAACTTTTCATAAAGCTTCCGGCATCTGTCAAATTCTCGAAGGTGTAGCTCCAATTCTATGTAAACTTTAAATAATTTGTTCTTTGGACATTTGCCTATGGAAGTTCCCTGGAAAATAAAATAATCAGACCACTGTGATACTGTAGTGGATTCAATTTGTGCACAGTTATTGCACTGCCCTGAAGCCTATTCTCTGCTGAGGAAAATTCTTGCAAAGTCAACATGGCCTACTGTTCTTTCCCTCTGTGATATCACAGTGCTTACTGGTTCTTGACAAAAGGCTGAAGGAAACTCCTCTAATTAATTCAGCAAGAGGCAGTGTTCCAGAATTGTCTGGGCAACTAAATCAACTAAGATTTGAAAGTTTCTCAGGATATCCTAGGGAATATGGATGTCAGATGCATAGTATCCACAAATAAAAAGGACAAGGCATGGTAGCTCATGCCTGTAATCCCAGCATTCTGAGGCCAATGTGGGAGGATCATTTGAGCCCAGGAGGCAGAGGTTGCGGTGAGCCAAGATTGTGCCACTGCACTCCAGCTTGGGCAGCAGAGTGAGACCCTGTCTCAAAAAAAAAAAAAAAAAAAAGTGCATTTAATGCACCAAAAAGTTTGCACAGGATCAGATTACCAATTCTAGTCTGTGAAAGATCTAGCAACTGGTAGCTACAGAAGTTTCCAATGTTGAAACAGAATGTTAATTTGCCCTGGGTAATAAGAATCATTTAAGCATTATTAGTCAGTGTTTTTTCAGAGGATGCATGTTTTCTAACATTTCCCAGGCTACAAAGGCATAATACTTCTGTCATGTTTAACTTCTAAGCGCCAAGATTTTAATTTCTTTCTCAGAGAACTTATTGAGACATCCTGATCCTTTCTTTACTTACCAATGCTCTTGTGGCTAATGACAGATTTTTCTGTCGTATTTCAAACTGTGCATAGAGTATCCACATTTTGGCAAATGTGAACTAGAAAACAAAAGCACAAAAAACATCTAGCTTAAAAGCCTCATTCGAATTAAATTAAATTAAAGTACATTTAAATTAACCAAGGCCACTGGTAATTCGATTTCTCTAAAACTTCAGAGTAAGAGGGATACACTCTGCTTATTTACAAGCAAAGAAGACCTCAGTCATGTCACAGAAGTTAGAAATACACAAATCATGATCCAGATCCTATAATGCATGACATGGTAGCCTCTCCTCAGAACAGACTTTGTTTTGTGGGCATGCTTGTATGTGGACAGAATGTCCTACCTCTATTCTAAAAAGGAACTCGGTCAACACTTCTACAGAAGGAAACACTTTTTATTTCTCATGCTGGGAAACAAGGCAGAGGTAACATCTCAACCATCTACAGAAGGGGCACATTGATCCGTACATGCACGCACTCGCTGTTACCAACAAGCCGCCTCTGTGTCCCCTACACCATGTTGTGTGCTCTCTGCATGGATATCTTTCTCCTTCCACTCAGACTATTCGAATTACCTAGCTTCTCTGAATTTCTATTATTTGTTTGTCAATGCAAGATGTCCTCCAACTTAGACTGTGAGCTGTTTTCAGAGGCAAGGAGCATATCTCAGTCTTATGCTAGTCCATGGTGCCTAGCACAGGGAAGTATTTTATCAATCAATATTATTTCACTGAATTACTTCACAAGTAAAACAAGAGGATTTTGACCTGTTTGAAATGGAACACTTTAGAGCAAACATACCTTTTTGTGAGGAATTAGTTCCAAAGAGGCTTGATACACCTGTCTTGTCCTCTCAGGATCCTGTATTAGGATAAGAAATTTTCACATAATATTGAAGGCTGCTGCTAACACTCATTTTACTAGTTACTAATTTTACTGATACTAGTAAAAATGTACACCCCCAACATTGAATATGTTTCTCAAGTTATTACTTGCAAACCCCGATTTCATTTATGATCTAAAGTATGAACGGCCATCAAACTTCAGTTTAAGAATCACCAAGACAGCCACCAAACTCTAAGCCCTTCTTTGTAGAAAGCCATTTTGCCTGACAGCAGAAACAAAGATGTTTTATAGTCTCAGATCAACCCCAGAAGGTTAATACAACTGATTTCTAAAAACGCCACTTGATTTTTCCTAAAAGCAAGAATGCATAATCTGGCCATGATTATTCCTATTAATGAGAAAATCCAGGAAACTATATTTAATTAAACTAAGGGCTGGTTCACCATTCCCTTTTAAGCTCCAACTGATATCCTGTTGTGGCTCAAGTAAAAACCAAACCAAACCAAACAAACAAAAATCCCTCATGTGTGACCACAACAAGCACAGAGAGTTTAAAATGTTGCGGAGCGAATACGTAACTGTATGGCTGAATAGAAGCCTATAAAAATTAAAACTAAATTTCTTGGTTTCATGAATTATAAATATCCACAATAGGTGAGCTGTGACTACAGAGGAGAGAAAACCATTAACAGCTGATGGATAATTCTGGTTTTCTTTCACCTTTGCCTCCAATTCTTCATGGAGTGCATAGTTGATCCAAAGATAAATGTAGCGCTTCCAGTGCCTCTTCTCCTGGATGGGTGGGACGTTGGCAATGGCCCTTTCATAGACTTCTCGCACAGCTTCAGCTTCTGCATCACTTTCCACCAAGCGCAAGTAGTCAAACTATGCATCATAATTGTGTAGATTCGCCTAGAAAGACAACCAGTTTAATAAATAAAAAACAAAACCAAGAGCTGTGCTTGCCAGGTTAAGTGAGCTGAAAAAAGGCGCCAGCCTGACTTTCTATATCTTAGCACCTTTTCTTCTAAATTTTCCATGTTCTCTCATTTTAAAAACACCATCCCTGAAATTGCATATGTAGAAAATAAACAGAAATACAGAGGATATTGGCCAGGTATCCCACAGCAAGGCCCCCTTCATCTACAGCCATCACTTTCAAGATAGTCAATAATGAGATGACTATTCTTATCAATGCATTTGCTTATACATGTGACTACATATCATTATGTCTGTAACCAAATTACAATAGAATTATAGCATGCTCACAATTGTTAAACTTGCCTTTCCAATTAACAGTAATTTATCGTTAATGTATCTTGCTAACCTACCACCTCATTTAATAACAGACTTAGTCCTTTGCTTGGAGGTATCTTAATCAGACTAAGCAAAAGTATTTTTAAACACACAGCAGAATACTGAAGGAAAATGCTACTCTCTTTGAATTGAAATCAAAATAGCATATTACAGAAAAAGAGATGCCAATAGAACCCTGTCTAGCATAAATCTTTTGTTCAGGCAGTTAAGCTCAAAGATGATGTGCAAAAACAAGTTTTTGGACCAATCGCTGACTCTTCCACCTTCTTCCAACAACGAGCTCAAATGGATTCCACATTTCTTTTGCTCAAGTTCTACACACAGCAATCAACAAAATGACTTTCAACATGTGAGTGGCAGAGCAAATCCAAGTGTTGGTTACTTGTCTTTTCTATCAGCCTTGTTTATTCCTACTTGTCTGAAATAGCTGCCAATTGATAACAGGCACATCATCAAGAGGGTAATCACCGGTAGTGCTAACTTGCTGTTATTTATTTTAGTGTTGCTAGTATTGGCTATCTACTAGCACATCTTGGCTATCTGCAGAGTTGACCATCCACACCAGCACTCACCTTCACTTCTTCTTCGTACTGGAATCTCCGTTTGCTCACGATGATATCTTCAATACCCCGCCTATCACCAAACTTCTTCTCAAAGATGGTATAATTTTTAAAGAGTTCTTGGGCATCTTGTTTTGAAATTGTGTCCAGGGCATACTTGTAAATCACTCGTACCCTTTCAAACTAAATGCAGAGAGGATGATTACCTACTATAACATAATATTCTCATGCCAGTCACAACAAGGAAAGTAAATGTAACAAAATATGACTTATAAGTTAGATTTTGAGGCCTCATAATGTCCAAAGTAAATGTTTTACTCTGTCTTGCTGAAGGTATCTGTCAGGATGGACCGGTACTCTGCTTTGAGCTCCAATTTAATACTGTCTACCTAACATCACCAGTTGGATGTCCACTGCACATCTCAGATAGGTCCAAAACTCAGCTTCTGTTTCCTTCCAACTCACCCTGGGACTTTCCCCATCTTCCCAATCTTAGTAGGCAACGCCTAACCTGCAGTCACATACTTGCTCATGCCAAAACCTTCAGGTGTTGCTCGATTCCTCTCCTTTCCTCATTTTCCGTATTCACTCTTGCAACAAGCCCTGCCATTTCAACCTGTTCCACATAGCCCTTCGCTTCTCTCCAGCCTCCAGCCATCAGGCTCCACTGCTTACCTGGACCACTTCAAAAGTCTCCCCACTGGTCTCCCCTGGTTCCACTTTTGCCATCTACCCCCATACATTCTCCATGAATTAGCCAGGGACTCTCTTTAAAATATAAATCATATCCAATCACTGTCCTGCTTAAAACCTTTCAGTGCTTCCTACTGGCCCAAACAGAATCTGAACTCCCTAGCATGGTCTGTGCAAGACCTTGTACAGGTCTAAATTTTGTTTTTGGTTCTGGGGCTTTATGCTTTTGAATATCTCATGTCTGAAACATTTGGTACCAGAAGTGTTTCGGATTTGGATGTTTTCCCAGTTTTGGAATGTTTGCATTACACTCACCGGCTCAGCATCCCAAATCCAAAAACCCAAAGGCTTCAATGTTCCAATGAACATTTCCTTTGAGTGTCATGGCAGCACTAAACAAGTTTCACATTTTGAGTTTTGGATTTTCAGACTGGGAATGCTAAACCTGTATTTGGATGGATCTCAGCCCACCTCTCTCAACTCTGTATTATTTGAACTCCTCTTTTCTTTTCTTTTTTTTTAAGAGATAAGGTCTTGCTGTCACCCAGGCTAGAGTGCAATGGCATGACCATATCTCACTGTAGCCTCAAACTCTTAGGCTCAAGTGATACTCCTGCCTCAGCTTCCCAAGTAGCTGGGACTATAGGTTTGTGCCAATATACCCACTCAATTTTTTTTTTTTTTAGAGACAGAGTCTCGCTATGTTGCCTAGGCTGGTCTCAAACTCTTGGCCTTATTTGTAGGGCAAGCTCTGTTTCCATTCTAAATTTTGATTCCTGTTCTGGGGCTTTATGCTTTTTATTTCCTATATTTATTACCTGTAAAGTCGTTTACTTAGGATGCCAAATGACTAGCTCTCAGTTTAAGGGGAATTAAGACTAAAAGTCGTAATTTTCAAATAAAGCACAACCAATTAAGACAGTTATAATACAATCTATAATCAGCTCCCAATCTGTAGTTAAATCACATGTATATGCAGTTCTCTGTGAGAAGTTGTGTTTTTGTATTTTGAAAACATCTTCTCTAAGGTTATGTAAGAAAAAATGAAAATGAACTCATCATGTACAAAATGTAATCTTTGCTAAGCTGTTTTACAGTGTAATGAAGTTCTTTAAGCATACTTACCTCTTTCTGATTTTCTTCAAACTTGGCAAAGGCGACATAAAGGTGCTCATCCATATGTTCATCGCCAAAGAATTCCACAGCTCTCTCATAAACTTTCCGTGCGTGAGCAAAATAAGCATGTTTTTCTTCAAAGCGGGCATACTTGATCCAGTTCTTAACATCAGGGTGCACGAGGACAAGTGCAAGGGAATTAAGGAAATACCAGGCAAAAACAGCATGGCTTAAAAAAATAAGCAAACACCAAAACCATACCAAAGCCTGCAAACCCCAACAATTCAAACGACAACTCTAGGGGAATAAAACACATACAAAAGTGTAGAAACTAAATGGTGGCTTACGTGAGGGCAGGGCCACGCCTCCTCATTCTATCTTCCTCCAGTGCTTAGTTAAGATTTTAGTAGTGAGTACAAACTTGAGTTTGGAAGCGAAGAAAAATCTCAACCCAGATTACTAACCATGTGATCTTGGATAAGTCACTGAACTTGTCTAAGTCTCAGCAGTTTCACTGGTTAACAGAGAATAATGCCAACCTCACTGAATTACTGCCAGCTTTAAATGAGAAAATGTATGTAAAGCCCCTAGCACAGTTTCTGGCCAAAAGAACATGGCACCATAAATGGTCATTAATGGTCTGGTCAATAAATGACACCAATTATATTAAAATATTAATACTTGAACTAATAATTAAGAAAAAAGTGCTATAAAAAGAAAACTGCTAACTAGAGTCAAAGCAGAAAGTTTTGAATTGCCATTTTAATCTATCTTCCTTGAATACATCATGAATTTCCAAAGTGATAATATGTTCAAATATGGCAAAGAAGTTAAGAGCATCAGTTCTGAAGCTCCTCCTCCAGGTTCACATTCCATTTCCATCAGCACCTATGACAGCCTAGTCAAGCTACTTCACCTCTCAGGCCTCAGCTCCCTCACTAACAGGATGGAGAAGTTCCTACACTGCAAGGTTGCTATGAGGATTAAATGACAATATTTGTGGAGTATATAGAATAATGCCCAGCACATAGCAAGTGCTATAAAAGCTTTTGTCAAGCTAATAATATTATAATTAGTAGACATAATTAAGATCTTAACATTGTCACCTGAACAGAGAAGAGTAACAAATAAAAAGATCTTAATACTGCATAATAAAGTTGATTCTCATTATTTGTGGTAGTTATGTCCTATTTAGTCACTGCGAACATTTAATTAGAGTACTGAACCACTGCGCCTCGGGGAAACATATATACATACAATCTCACATTCATGGTAACCCTAAATCCTAAAAAGAACTCATCCTGGCAGACTCTACCTTCATTATTTTCTAAGAAAAGTGGTTCAGACATGTTAAGTGACTGGACTGAGGCTGCCCCACTGACAGGGATTCAAACTCTGCAACTGGCCCCAGAGCCAGAGCTCCTTGACCTATGTGGGACTGGACCTTCTTTCTCTAAGCTCTGGGCAAGGTTATATGAGGTTAAGACCAGAAGGCAGAGGCTCGCTTTGTTGGACTTCATGCTCTGTGCATGTCCACAAATGACTGTGAAAGTGCCGCAATTAGTGATTT
>CAUYQU010065891.1:0-13967 GCA_963574635.1 Cheracebus regulus | reverse complement strand
CCAAGTTTACCAAAAAATTTTATTAAATTTTATATTTAATTACACCCTGCTTAATTTTTATCCCATATCTTAATATTTCTCCCTCTTTTTTTTTTTTTTTTTTTTTTTTTTTTTGCTGTGTTGCCCAGGCTGGAGTACAGTGGCACAATCTCAGCTCACTGCAACCTCCACCTTCCAGGTTCAAGCGATTCTTGTGCCTCAACCTCCCTAGTAGCTGGGATTACAGGCATGCTCCACCACGCCTGGCTAATTTTTTGTATTCTTTTAGAGAATGGGGTTTCGCCAGTATCTCTCTTGAGATTAAAATTTATTTGATTCCAGGCGCAATGGCTCATGCCTGTAATCCCAACACTTTGAGAGGCCAAGTGGGGACAATTCCTTGAGCCCATGAATTCAAAACCAGCCTGGGCAACATGCTGAGACCCTATCTCTACAAAAACATGTTTTTAAATTAGCTAGACACACATCTGTAGCCCTAGCTATTTGGGTGGCTGAAGCAGGAAAATCGCTTGAGCCCAGGAGATTAAGGCTGCAGTGAGCTGAGATCACACCATTGCACTCCAGCCTAGTGTGACAGAGTGAGACCCTGTCTCAAAAGAAAAAAAATTACTTGAAAATGTTTTCATGACCCTTTAATACTGTAACATATGACTATATAATTATTATGTCCTTTGTGAGGTATCTAAGTTATATCTAATATTTTACCATTATAAATATTGCTACTTCAAGGTTTGAGTTATTAGGTTAAAGGCTAAAGGGTTTGAAGAACTTAAAACTTTTTTTTTTTTTGCACTTCTCTGTGGTTGAACATTTTTATGTCTGTTAATTACTGGCATTATTTCAGTGAAATGCCTTTTAGTGAATAAATGCAACTTGCAAACTTTTTATGTAGGATCTCTAGTCTCTGAAATAGTGCCAGGTATATAATACTCAGTAAATATTTGGCATGGTGAATGAATGAATGAATGAATGGCAAGAATATTGACACTTTATCTACCATGTTTTTTTTCAGATGGGGTCGTTGTGCCTCTATACATTCACAATGATAATGCTATCTTGGTTCTTAATCTTTACCTAATTTTTTTTCATTCTTTTCTTCCCCCACAGTTCATCCATGAGCTCAGATTTCCCACATTACAACTTCAGGATGCCTAATATTGGATTTCAGAATCTGCCTCTCAACATATATATTGTGGTTTTTGGTACTGCTATATTTGTCTTCATCCTTAGTTTACTCTTCTGTTGCTACTTGATTAGGTAACTAATTTTCATTCTATGTTACTTCAAAATATGTTAAGCAATCAATAATAAATCAAGTTTCTATCCTCAGATTTTTTTTAATTATGATAATTGGCAAATTTTTAAAAAATTAAAATGGCTTAACATTTTAATCTGTGCATTAGTAATCAGTAAAACACCTTTATATAATCTGCAATCTTATCTACTGATGAAGTGTTTTACTCTGTAGGAGAAAATTGTCCTCATTTTTATTTCTGCCTTTCTACCTTTTTACCAAATACACATATGTCATTGTCTGTCTCCAAGATTTAATCTACTCTCAGAGATTTCACAATTACTTTTCAAGAAGGTGTGGCATCCTTGTTAAAGTCATTAGGTATCAGAAAAACAGGGGAGGCTGGGCGTGGTGGCTCATGCCTGTAATCCCAGCACTTTGGGAGGCTGAGGTGGGCGGATCACCTGAGGTCAGGAGTTCAAGACTAGCCTGACTAACATGGAGAAACCCCGTCTCTACTAAAAATACAAAATTAGCCAGGCATGGTGGTGCATGCCTGTAATCCCAGCTACTCAGGAGGCTGAGGCAGGAGAATCACTTGAAACCCGGGAGGCGGAGGTTGCGGTGAGCCGAGATCGCACCACTGCACTCCAGCCTGGGTGACAAGAGCAAAACTCTGTCTCAAAAAAAAAAAATTACAGTTAAAAATTATAGGGGAGGAAGTGATAGGGTAACACTTAAAGAGAGTGGCAGCTGAGCGCAGTGGCTCACACCTATAATCTCAGCACTTTGGGAGGCCAAGGTGGGCAGATCATGAGGTCAGGAGTTCAAGACCAGCCTGGCCAACATGATGAAACCCTCTCTTTACTAAAAATACAAAAATTAGCTGGGCATGGTGGTGCATGCTTGTAATCCCAGCTACTCGGGAGGCTGGGGCAGAATTGCTTGAATCAGGACCTGGGAGGTGGAGGTTGCATTGAGCTGAGATTGAGCCGCTGCACTCTTGCCTGGGCTACAGAGTGAGACTCAAAAAAAAAAAGAGAGTGACAAGGGTTTGAAAGAAACGCTGCATGGAAGCTTAGGATACTAAGCATGAATACATAGAAAGATTAGAGAGCAATGTGGAGAATCAGGCTGAGACTGGAGACCACAAATTTGCAGTGGCCATAAGCTACATGGTTTTATCATTTCTCTAGCACTGTTCAGCATTGTTAATCATGCCCTCTTAAATACTTTTTAGATATCTATTTAGCAATGCAAAATAAAATAATAGTGCAATATAAAATATTAGATAATTAATGGGAGTTAGAGTAATAGAGGAACCAAATTCATAGAATGAAGTTAACATAAGGGAGAACTTTCTAGAAGGGATGGATTTTGAGCCACAGATGGAAAAAGAAAGCACAAATTGATCTGTGCTGTAGCTGGAGGTAACAAGTTCTGTTTTGGGAAAATATGCAGATCTAATTAAAATATTCAAATAAGCAAAATGAATTAACAAATCAAGCCTTGTTTTAATGACTTCTAATGGAATTCATTTTCTTTCTTTTTTCTTTTTTTCTTTTCATTTTTTTGAGACAGGATCTCACTCTATCACCCAGGCTGAACTGCAATGGCATGATTATAGCTTACTGCAGCCTCAACCTCCCAGGCTCAAGCAATTCTCCTACCTCAGCCTCCCAAGCAACTGAGACTACCGGCACATGCCACTATGCTCGGCTTTTTTTTTTTTTTTTTTTTTTTTTTTTTTTTTTGAGGTGGAGTCTTGCTCTGTTGCCCAGGCTGTAGTACAGTGGTGTGATCTTGTCTCACTGCAACCTCTGCCTCCCTGGTTCAAGCAATTCTGCTTCAGCCTCCCGAGTAGCTGGGATTACAGGCGTGTACTACCATGCCTGGCTAATTTTTGTATTTTTAGTAGAGACGGGGTTTCACCATGTTGGCCAGGCTGGTCTTGAACTCCTGACCTCAAATAATCCACCCACCTTGGCCTCCCAAAGTGCTGGGATTACAAGCATGAGCCACCACGCCCGGCTGATGCCTGGCTAATTTTTTAATTTTTTGTAGACACCAGGTCCCACTATATTCCTCAGGCTAGTCTTGAACTCCTGGGCTCAAGTGATCCTCCCACTTAGCCTCCCAAAGTGCTGGGATTACAGGCATAAGCCACCATGCCTGGTCCATTTTCCTTCTTTACGTGAAAATGTGCTGTTTTCATATAAAGAAATAAAACAACCCCATAAGAATGTAGATTATTTGAACTACATAATTAATAAACTTATGAGAAAGCTAGTTTTAAATTCATATATTAGCAAGAAAGACTAAAAAATAATGAGCTATGTTTTCATGGAGCTAAAAGTAAAGGCCAATTAAACCCAAGAAAAAGTAAAAGGAAGAAAGTAAAAAAGCTAAGCACAGAAATCAATGAAATAAAAAATAAATGTATAATAGTAAAAATTGTTGAAACCAATGCTGGTTCTTTGGAAAGATTAATAAAATTGAGAAATCTCCAGAAAAATTAATCAGGAAAAAGGAAAGAAAATATAAATTACCAATATCACTAATGAAAAAGGGACATTACTACAAATCCTATAAATATTAGGAGCTCACAAAGAATATTATGCATTTATGGCAATAAACTTGAAATTTTGGGTGAATTACATGGATTCCTAAAAAAAAACAAAAACAAAAAAAAAGAAGTATATCCAAACCAACACAAGAAAAAAGGGCATTTATTTAAAAAAAAAAAAAAAACCTCACAGCTTAACATTGTACTTAGTGGTGATTTAGACAGAAAGCTTTCCAGGGAAGCCTACTTTACCACTACTGTTCAGCATTGTACTGGAAGTTCTAGCAAGAGCAATTAGGCAAGAAGAAGAAGTAGAAGGCATCTAACTAGAAAGAAGTAAAACTATCTTTGTTTGCAGATGATATGATCCCGTATGGAGAAAATCCCATAGGATACACACACACGAAAACTACTAGAGCTAATAAATTCAGAAAACTTTCAGAGTTCAAGATCAACATACAAAAATCAGTTGTGTTTCTGTACATCAGCAGTGAACAATCTGGAAAGGAAATAAACAATCGCATTTACAATAGCATCTAAAAGAATAAAATTCCTAGGAATAAAGTTAACTAGGAAAGTGAAAGACTTACACACTGAAAACTATAAAACATTGCTGAAAGAAATTTAAAACCCAAATAAATATAAAGGCACCCCATGTTCATGGATTGGAAGACTTTATATAGTTACAATGGCAATATTCTCCAAGGCAACCTACAAATTCAGTGTAATTTTTATCAAAATTCCAATGGCCTTCTTTTGCAAAAATAGAAAAAGCACTCCTCAAATTCATTTGGAACTGGAGCCCCAAATAGCCAAAGCAGTTTTGAAAAAGACAAACAAAATAGAAGGATTCACACTTCTTGATTTCAAAACTTCAAAAAGCTACTGTAATAAAAAAATAATTGTGGTCCTGGTATAAAGATAGACATATAGGCCAGGTGCAGTGGCTCATGCTTGTAATCCCAGCTATTCGGGAGATAGAAACAGGAGGATCACCTGAACCCGGGAGGTGGAGGTTGCAGTGAGCCGAGATTGTGCCACTGCACTCCAGCCTGGGCGACAGAGCAAAACTCTGTCTCAAAAAAAACAAAACAAAACTGATACAAGAAATTGGAAATATGAATAATTGTATATCTAATAAGAAATTGAATGTATTTTTAACACATTCCCACAATGATATTTTAAGCCAAGAACTTGTCCAAACATTTAAGGAAAAAAAATACCACTCCTATATGACGCTTCCAGATAATAAAAGTAGAACAAATACTTCTCAGCTCTTTTCATGAGGCCAACATAATTTTGATTCCAAAGCCTGACAAGGATATTATAAGAAAGCAAACTATAGACCAATCTTTTTCATCAGCAAAATATTGTAAATTAAATTCAGGCATCTACAAAAAGGGTAGAATATTACAATCAAATGGGGTTTGTTCCAAGAATGAGGGCTGTTTTAACATTTGAAAATCAATACAATATAGCATATTAATGGTATAACATAATAAAGTATTGATAAAATTTAACACCTATTCATGATTTTTTTTTGTAGAATAAACTAGTACTACAAGGGAACTTTCTAAAATTTGATCAAGGGTATCTACAAAAAAAAATCTAAAGAAAACATTATACTTAATAGTGATGTGTTGATAGGGACATTCACTATCACTTTTATTTATCATCATACTGCAAGTCATGGTTAGTGCAAAAAAAAAGATTAAAAGTGTATTTTAAAAAGTGTATAAAGATTATAAACGCAGGGTTTAAGTTGTGATTATATGCAGACAACATAATTGTGTACATTAAAAAATCCAAAACCACCAGGCGCAGTGGCCTGTAATTCCAGCACTTTGGGAGTCTGAGGCAAGTGGATCACAAGGTCAGGAGTTCGAGACCAGCCTGGCCAAGATGGTGAAACCCTGTCTCTACTAAAAATACAAAATTTAGCCAAGTGCAGTGGTGGGTGCCTGTAATCACAGCTACTCGGGAGGTTGAGGCAGGAGAATTGCTTGAACTGAGAGGTGGAGGTTGCAGTGAACCAAGATCACACCACTACACTCTAGCCTGGGAGACACAGCAAGACTCCTTCTAAAAAAAAAAAAAAAAAAAAATCCAAATGCTTTTACAGAGAAACTATTTAGAATTAGCAAGTCACTAGATACAGGATCAATATACAAAAATTACTTTTTTATATTTTTCTATGGGTAGCAAGAAATAATTAGAAAATAAATACTTTTTTCAATACTATTTACAGTAGCATTAAAAATCACCAAATGTCTAGAAGTGTGTAAAAGAAAAAGCTGTAAATAAATAATATTCATAGATTAGAAACTCAATCTTGCAAAGATGTCAGTTCTTCCTCAATTGATCTGTAAGTTGCATATATTCTCACTCAAAACCCCAAGAGGGTTTTTTGTTGTTGTTGTTTTGTTTTTTCGTGGAAATTGACATCTATTTGGAAATACAGAGAACCATGAATAGCCAAGCCAGTTGTTAAAAAGAATAAAACTTCAGGATTTTTACTACAAGACCCCAACACCTGTTGTAAAGCAACATTATTAAAAGAAAGTGCTGTTCACCAAGCACCCAGATCTCAAGTTATAAATACTATTCTTCAATAAAGGGAATCACTGTTCCTTGCAAGAAGTAGCTAACCCCAGGGCTGGAGCACAGAACATACAAAATGAGTCTGAAACAACATCTTTTGGTGCCAGTATATAAGGAAATTCATGGGAAAGGATAGGGGCTTGTTGAAAGGACACAAGAGTCAACCTGAAGGACTCAAGGCCAGTCATTTTGAGCAACAAAGAAATAGTTGCTATATCCGAGCAAGTTGAATGGAAACCGCCACACTCTGAAATCTGATTGTCAGTCCTTTATTGCCGGCAACTGTGAGTCAGCTCACGCTCAAAATCTCTCAGCCCTGAGGTAGGGGCTTGATTTGTTTTCATACCTTGATTTAGGTAGGGGAGGGGGAGCCTAGCTGAAGTGGAATTTTACAGAAGCAGAATGAGCAGGTTAGGGGAGGAGGCTGGTAACTAGGAGGCAGAAGGCTCCCATGATTGTTGATTAACTAAGGAGGGTATACACACGTGGTTCCCATGATTGCTGGTTACCAAGGGGGCATTCGGTACTTTCCATACAATCAATCAAGGGGTATTCACAATAGCAAGTGGGCTTGTCAAGCAGGATATGGTTACAACAGTTATATGTTTCTATAGTTCTAAGTACAACATGACTCAGCACAGGAGCATGACCCAGATATGCACTCAAAGGAGAAATGGTGGGAGGGGTGAGGCAGAGGTTAAGATGGAGTCTGACTCTCAGCAAAATGGAGTCTGTCTGGCTAACACAGGGTAGGTTAGCACATAGTGATCATATTGAATTATAACCCATAGGTTAAAGCAAACATCCATGAGTTTAGACTCAGAAATAATAATTGCACAAGTAAATGAGGGAACACATCTCTTCCTTATAGAAGAAATCCAGTTAGTAAATGTGCAAGGCATTAGAGAACCACAAAACTACCATTAGGCAAACACTACAGTAATTGTTGCAAGCAAGGTGGATGCTAAAATCGGTGGGCAAAAGCTTAAGAAAAATAGAGAATATGTATATAATTTCAGCATATCTCCCTCAAAATGTTTGTCAGTTACAAACGAAGAATTAGTAACTTTACAGTAGAGAAACCCAGTGAACACTATCTTAACCAATCTTAAATTGAAATCTCCAATTTACACCAAGAAAAAGTGGTCATACTTAATATGTCAAAATCTCAACGACAAGGAAAAACTAAGGAACTCTCAACAAATTAGAGGTGGCTAAGGAGACATAACTAGATGTAAGATGGGATCCTGGATGGGATCAAGGACAGGAAAAGGACATGAGAGAAAAAACTGGTAAAATTCAAATAAGGTCCGTAGTTTAGTTAATAATATATCAGTGTTAAAGTATCATATCAATGTTAATTTCATGGTTTTGATAATTGTACTATAGTTGTATAAATGAAAGCTGGTAGAAAGGTATATGTGAGTTCTATTTTTTGCAACCTTTCTGTCTAAAATTATTTCAAAATGTTTTAAAAATAGCATAATATTGACTGACACACTGTATATTGGTTGCATAGTGTTGCTATAACACAGTGCCACAAATTGGGCAACTTAAAACAAGAAGTGTAATCTTTCACAATTGTGAAGGCTAGGAAAGTTCAAAATTAAAGTGCTGGCAGAACCATGCTTCCTATGAAGGCTCTAGGGCAGAGGCCTCTTCCTAGCTTCCAGTGCATACCAGCAAGCCTTAGCATTCCTTGGCTTGTAGCTGCATCTCTTCAATCTCTGTCTCTGTCATCACCTGGCCTTTTTCCCCATCTGTCTGCATATCCTCTCCTCCTCTCCTAAGGACAGCAGTCAAATTGGATTTAGGGTTTACCTTGAGCCATTATGATCTCATCTTAACTAACTAATAATCTGAAAAGACCCTATTTTCAAATAAGGTTATATTCTGAGGTTCCAGTTTGACATGAATTAGGAGCTGAAGGGGATCCATTCAACCCAGTCAGTATACAAGGATAGGCAAATAGACCAATAGAGCAGAGTAATAGCAGCTCTAATAATGTCTACCCACATAATCGATACACCTGATTTACAACAGATGTGCCACTGCAATGCAGTGGGGAAAGGGGAGAATCTTTTCAATAAATGATGGTGAGTCAAATGAAAATCTATATGAGGATAAAAAGCATCTGGACCCCTACCTCACAGCATATATAAAGACCAATTTTAGATGGTTCATAAACCTACATTTGATAGGTAAAATAAATTGTTTTCACAACATATTCGGGAGGATATCTTCATAGTCTTGGGACAGGCAAAGATTTCTTTAAAATAACCTAATTGGAAAAAGTTGATAAATTAGACTTCATTTAAATTTAAATTTTTTTCAGACTTAACCTACAAAGATCCAAACACCTAGAAGTCTTATGAACCACCCATAGGAGTAGAAATTGGTATGAGTACTTTTTTTTTTTTCCTTTTGTTTTGAGACAGGGTCTCACTCTGTCACACAGGCTGGAGTGCAGTGGCACAATCCTGGCTCACTGCAGCCTTGACCTCTCAGGCTCAAGTGATCCTCCCACCTCAGCCTCCTGAGTAGCTGGGACCACGGGCCACATGCCACCATGCCCAGCTAATTGTATTTTTTGTAGAAATGAAGTTTCACCATGTTGTCCAGGCTGGTCTCAAACTCCTGGGCTCAAGCGATCCTCCTGCCTCAGTCTCCCAAAGTTCAGGGATAACAGGCATGAGCCACTGTGCCCAGCTGGTATGAATACTTTGATTTTTTTTTTTTTTTTTTTTAAGACAGAGTCTCACTCTGTCGCCCAGGCTGGAGTGCTGTGGCATGATCTCAGCTCACTGCCACCTCCACCGCCTGGGTTCAAGCGATTCTCCTGCCTCAGCCTCCTGAGTAGCTGGGATTACAGGCATGTGCCACTACACCTGGCTAATTTTTGTACTTTTAGTAGAGTCAGGGTTTTGCCATGTTGGCCAGGCTGGTCTCAAACTCCTGACCTCAGGCAGTCCACCTGCCTTGGGCTTCCAAAGTGTTAGGATTACAGTTGTGAGCCACAGGGCCCAGCCTTGGTGTGAGTACTTTGAACCAGCAGTTCTACTCCCAGGCATATACTCAACAGAAATGAGTATATATGTCCACTAAAAGACTGTAGAATTTATGTAGCAGCTTTATTAATAATAGCCTCAAACAAGAAGTAAATATCAGTAAAATGGATAAATAGATGCTATTATATTCATACAATGGAGTACTGTATGTCAGAAAGACAATTACTATAACAATATAGAAGAATCTCACAAGGCATTGTAGATTGAAAGAAACCAAACACAAAAGAGCATATACTAAATGATCCGTTTACATTAAGTTCAAAAACAGGCATAATCTACAGTGTTAGAAATCAGGATAGTGCTACCTCTGGGCATAGATATTGATTAAGAAGGGTCATTTTAGAGGGCTCAGGTGTGCTGGAAATGTACTATATCTTGATATGAGCAATAATTACCCTGGTATGTACATTTTTTTAAATTTTGAGATGTATACTTAAGGTTTTTATACTTCATTGGATGTATGTTATACTTAAGTTTTTCTAATTAAGAAAAAGTATAAATATTGAAATAAGTACACTGTCAATATAAAAAGAATTGTGTCATCTTCATTAGAATATTTGTTGTATTGAGATTTTTGCTTCTGTCAGATTTCAATAGAACTTCCACTTGGGTAACATTTCATGGTTCACTGGGCACTTTCACATAACATAATAAGAGATATGTCATTTGAGTGTATATCAGGGTAAAGATTCTAATTTATATCACTTGAGCCATAAATGATATAAATTAATACGAAAAATCAGCAGCTTTTTATTTTTTTCAAGTTACTGTGTTGGAAATCTCAATATTGCATTACTAATTTCTGTCTTTTAGGCTAAGACATCAAGCACACAAAGAATTTTATGCCTACAAACAGGTGAGAAATTTAATTCAGATTGGCTTTGATTGTTTTTTTCCCAAAAAAAACTGAGAACTCTGATTTCCACTCATACTTTAAACTGGGACTGAATTTACCTGTGTTCATTTTAGCATCTCACTGCCAATTTGCAGTGTAACATATCAACTTCATTTTCTTAAAGATTCTTCTTTTATAAGCATTACTTGAAACTATAGAAAGTTCAGATAATATAATAATATAATTTAACAAGAAACTTGAGTCAACAGTTTGCTAAAGAGAAATGCTATAGCTTGTAATTCTTAAAGTTACTGTCAACTTAGTGGAGTTCAGAGTTACCATTAAGTGAAATTTTTCCTTCCTTCTTTATTAGAAGATATAGCAGTTCCTCGGAGGTGACCAGCTGTGTTACAGTGATCTCTTCTACTCCCTTTTGTACTTTAAATGTTAGCTTATATTATCCAGTAGAAGTCTGCAAACTTGGATCACAGCTGTTAATACCTATTCCTTCACTGATTTTGTCTTTAAGTTAATGTGCTTATCTTTTCTTGAAGGCCAAGTACAATTATTTTTTTCTTCCATTAATATTTTACCACTGACACCAAACAGGGAGCCTAGATTTTCCTTTGGCCCTAAGCATTAAATTCTTAATTTTTGTTACCTTTAGCTTTCTTGTTGGGTAGTGGGGAGCTTCAGCTTATTTGAGTCTTTAACCTTGCTGACACTGAGGTTACAGGACAATGTTACCACTTCAGGACTGCATATCTTTCTGTTCATCTTTCATCTATGTATCTTTGAAATCTGAGTTCATTGGCACATTCTCTGGATGTACATACTGATGTCCTTAGGTAATCTCACACTCTTCCCTGTAGGTCTCATGTGGGATCCATAATCAGCGTTGAGTATTTTAGTTTTCTAAATGAATGAATCTTTTTGTCTCAGTCCTATCATAATCTTTTTTTGATTTTTTTTTTTTTTTTTTTTTTGAGACCGGGTCTCTGTCACTCAGGCTGGAGTGCAGTGGCACGATCACAGCTCACTGCAGTCTTGGCCTCCTTGGGCTCAGGTGATCATCCCCCATTAGCTGGGTATGGTGGCGCATATAGCTAGGGCTACATGCACACATCACCACACCCAGCTAATTTTTGTATTTTTTGTAGAGATGAGTCTCGCCATGTTGCTGAGGCTCCTATCATAATCTTTTGTTTTGTTTTTTGGTTTGATTTGGTTTTGAGACAGGGTCTCACTTCTGTAACACAGGCTGGAGTGCAGTGGTGCGATCTCAGCTCACTGCAACCTCTGCCTCCTCGGCTCAGGTGAGCCTCCCAAGTAGCAGGGATTACAGGCATGCACCACCACACCTGGCTAATTTTTGTATTTTTGTAGATACGAGGTTTCACTATGTTGCCCAGGCTGGTCTTAAACTCCTGGGCTCAGCCAGTCTGCCTGCCTCAGCCTCCCAAAGTGCTGGGATTACAGGCATTAGCCACCGTGCCTGGCCACCTGTTATAATCTTGACAACCGACAAGATATTTGTATGTAGGCTAACTAGAAGGTAAAATTGGCCTTTGCAGTCACTTAATAAGTGAAATTGACTAATAAAACTAGTCAAGTCATAAGACGTACAGTAAATTTGATCTTTAAAATATATTGGATAGGAAATTTAGTGTATCCCTGTGAGGCCAGATACTAGCTTCTGGTTGTGATTTCAGAAAACATGATTTGCCCTCAAATCCATTTTCAGTTCGGGAATGTAAGACACCCAAAATTAAATTTTACTTGCCTATTTTTTTCATTTTAAGATGAAATGTAACTCTAATAAGCTATGTTTAGTCTCAGAGTTTCTACTTAAATAGTAAACCTCCTTCTTATCACTTGGCATTCATTTTAACTACTATCTGGTCACCACGGAGTCAAAACTTTCAAATTTAAAATTGACTTACTTGTTTTTTTTGAGATGGAGTTTTGCTCTTATTCCCAGGCTGGAGTGTAATGGCGTGATCTCTGCTCACTGCGACCTCAGCCTCCTGGGTTCAAGCAATTCTCCTGCCTCAGCCTGCTGAGTAGCTGGGATTACAGGCAGGCACCACCACGCCCAATTAGTAGAAACAGGGTTTCACTATGTTGGCCAGGCTGGTCTCAAACTCCTGACCTTAGGCAAACCACCCACCTGGGCTTCCCAAAGTGCTGGGATTACAGGTATGAGCCACCACGCCCGGCCCGATTTACCTTTTAATCTTTCATAAATTACTAGTTAGTCCCATCAGTCAATGCTGTGTTTTACTGAATGATGAGGCAATCGGCCTCATTTATTTTCCCCCCATATTAGCACTTAGTCCAGATGGGCATGTGTTGTTAATCTCTTTTCCCAGAATTTAATCTATTTTCGAAGAGTTTTTTTGTTTGTTTTTTGAGACAGAGTTTCTCTTTTGTTGCCCAGGTTGGCATGTAATGGCACTATCTCAGCTCACTGAAACCTCTGCCTCCCAGATTCAAGCCATTCTCCTGCCTCAGCCTCCCAAGTAGCAGGGATTACAGGCATACGCCACCACGCCCGGCTAATTTTTTGTATTTTTAGTAGAGATGGTGTTTCTCCATGCTGGTCAGGCTGGTCTCAAACTCCCGACCTCAGGTGACCTGACCGCCTTGGCCTCCCAAAATTCTGGGATTACAGGCATGAGCTACTGTGCCCGGCCTTCAAAGAGATTTTTTAAATTGCTTTCTTTTTGTTTTTTCTGAGACAAAATCTCACTCTTTCACCGAGGCTGGAGTGCAGTGGAGCAGTCTCAGCTCACTGCAGCCTCTGCCTTCCGGGTTCAAGAGATTCTCCTGCCTCAGCCTGCTGAATAACTGGGATTACAGGCAGGTGCCACCCCACCTGGCTAATTTTGTATTTTTAGTAGAGACAGAGTTTTACTATGTTGGTCAGGCTGGTCTCAAACTCCTGACCTCAAGTGTTTTGCCTAGCTTAGCCTCCCAAAGTGCTGGGATTACAGGTGTGAGCCACCGAGCTTGGCCAAAATTGCTTTTTAGGAGAATATTGTATCATTGCTCAAGTTAAAAAAATGTTGCTAAAATGATCTGTCTGAAACTGTAAAAGAAATTCTCTCCAATATTGAATATGAGGGAAATGAGCTATATATACAAAATAAAAATATTTGTGGGTACAATGAGAAATATTTAAAATTACAGATTTATATACTCCAAGAATGCTATAAAAAAATAATAAATTGGAGAGAGATCCAAGATGGCCACTTAGCAGCAGCTCAGGATTGTAGCTCCCAATGAAAGCGCAGAGAGCGAGTGGACGCCGCAATTTCAGACGGATTTTTGTTGCCCACAAACTGGGAGATTCCCAGCAGAGGAGCCACACAGGTCACCAGTGCGACTCTTTTGCCCGGCGCGGCTGTTTTGCCGGCACCCCAGCGTGGTGCTTCTCAGTGCGGAGTATACGGGACAGGGTGCCCTTTTAGTCAGGGTTGGCTGGTCCCATTCCCACAAGGAGAACAGCAATTGAAAGCACTGAGGACTGAGAGTTTCACAGCAAGCACAGCTGAACCCAGGAAGACCTAGCTCTGTGGAGAAGGGGCGTCCACTGAAGGAAAACTAAGAAACAGAAAAAACTTCATCACCAACAAGCCAGACATCCACTCAGAGACCCAA
>CAUYQU010065890.1:0-66999 GCA_963574635.1 Cheracebus regulus | reverse complement strand
ATTCAATGGTATATATGTGCCACAGTTTCTTTATTCAGTCTATCATTGATGGGCATTTGTGTTGGTTCCAAGACTTTGCCATTGTGAACAGTGCTGCAGTAAACATACATGTGCATGTGTCTTTATAATAGAATGATTTATTTATAATCGTTTAGGTATATACCCAGTAATGGGTTTGCTGGGTCAAATGGTATTTCTACTTCTAGATCCTTGAGGAATTGCCACACTGTCTCCCACCAACAGTGGAAAAGCATTCCTATTTCTCCACATCCTCTCCAGCATCTGTTGTCTCCTGACTTTTAAATGATCGCCATTCTAACTAGCATGAGATGGTATCTCATTGTGGTTTTGAAAAGGAAAAGAAAGAAATGGTAGCTGCAATAACATTGATGATGTATGTTTCAAAATATAATTTTCATATTTAAGTTATTGCTAAGTTTTACTGAGGGTCACCCCTTCTTATTCTGTGGCTCTTTAGAGATCACTAAGGAGATGATTGAGGAAGAATTTGTCTTCATGGACTATTGGATTTTGGAAGTTTTTCTAATGGAAGATTCCCTTTGACTGGGTGCTAACCTTCTAGTCACTAGGGCAGCTGATCCCCTATGTGTCCGAATACCTTTGATGTGCACTAGAGAACATGAGTACAAGGGCCCTAACAAACATCTAGACAAGTACATCAGTAAACCTGTTATAGTAAGAAGTAGATCAGAAACAAGGAAAATGAGTTTGAAAAAAGCTGAACTTCCCTTTCTTTGGATGGTTAAGAAGGTAACATGTTATACTCAGGGAAAGGGTTTGAAATGAGATAAAATTATGTTCAAATTTTGGTCTACCACTTAATTGTTGTGTAACAAGTTTCATTAACCAAACTGAGCTTCAGTTTCTGCCTCTTTAAAATGACAAACCTTATATTAGTCATCAGGTTGTTACAAGAATTCAGTGAACATCAAAGTACTTAGCAAAATAAAAATGATTGCCATAATTTAGTTTAATGTTATATTAGAGTTTTAACTGAACACTCAAATTGCACCATATTTGGGTGCCTTATTTATTTATTTGTTTTCAATTTTATTAGGTGGTTCTATTGTCAAGGCCCCTGAACATGTATTCATAGCAAATACTATTCTAAAAATAGAGAAAATTAGTAGGCTGTTTCTTGCATTTTAATACATTGATATTCCATGCTTTTTGCTTAAAGAAGCAAATATAGTGTGTAGGGGAAGAGAGAGAAAGAGAGAACAAGAGCACACTCTGTTCTTCATGTGTATGTGTGTGTGTGTGTGTGTGTGGGTGGGTGTATGTGTATGTATAAACAAATACATATATTACAACATACATTAATTATATTACAAACATGTTCCCTATTATCAGTGATTCTTTTTCTCATAATATGCATTTCTTTGTGATTATTTCTCATTCTATAGGAAAAGGATAACCTTAGGCAAGTGTTTTACCTTTCTGGGTGTCAATTTCATTATCATTATCTGAGAAGTGCAGAGAGTGCATGAAGCAATCTCTTCCAATTCTAGAAGAAAAAACATACATCCCACTTTCATAAGGTCAACCAGGTTTAAGATCCTGTTAAATATGCTGATGTTTGAATAATCCCTAGAACTGATATTAAATTAATTTCCTATCTCCAGACTTAAAGGGAAGACTTTAGTTGACATAACAAGCAGAACAAGCCAGTGCAATGCTCAGTACTCCTTAAGAGTACTCATTTCCTTATAAAGGATAATCTGTAAGTACAGGCACCCCTGGTTATACAAAATTTTATAATTTAAACTGAAAAGTTAAGTGACTACTATTATTTAAATGGCGTTTTTGCTGTCTCGGCTGAATCCTTGTACTGAGTGGTAATAATCACACTTGAGTTAGCCTGGCCATGCAGGCTGCCACAGCCAGGGTTCTTCGCCTATCTGCATCTGATTTCAGATCCCTGTCTTCATCCTCAAGGCCTTTCCCTTTGCTTATTAAAAATGTATGAAAGGTCATCTTTCCACATATCTCTATGATGATCCTGGAGGAACTTCTATAACTGGAGATTTTGCCTAGTATTTGGATTAGGTGTAGATTTAGTTCAGCTCCTGGAAGCTGTGGGTTGGTTGCCAAATCACAAAAGAAAGGAATGTATCCCAAAAAAGCCAGTGTTTAAGAACATGGGGGGTGGGTAGGCAGTTTCTGCTCCTCAAATCATAGAATTAGGGTACATTTGATCGTCCTTGGATATAAATTTTATCAAATAAATGTACAGTTGCTGGGAACACACATAAACACAGTAACCTTAAAAATTCAAATAAATTCCAATCATCAGCATTGAAGATAATTTGATTGCAATATTGAATAAATCTAAAGAAATCCTGTGTTGGTCAAGAGTACAGATTAAACAAAAAAGTATCAAGGAAGGTCACCAAGGCAGATATTGGCAAAGCTCTTCTAAGCACTCTCTTGAAAAAAGTAAATATTTTTTCTTTGACTCTTAGTGTAGTTATATAGAAAGTCCTTCCTGATGCTCTGTTAGAGGAGGTAAGAAGATATGATCTGCATTGAGGTTGATCTCCTCCTCAACTCAAACTACCATAACTGTAAGTTATCCTCTCAGCCTGAAGCATCCAGTGGCCTCACAGGGATTATGGCAATGAGAACGCAAAGAAAAATTTTCTAGGCAGTGCTCAACTTTAAATTTCAAAGCATGCTTTTGAAACACAAGACAAAGACTCGGGTTTCCTTAGAGAACAGAGCTGGCCCTGTGCTAAACAATATCCATAAAAGAATAAACGTCAGCCAGGAATTTTTTAAATATAAATTTAGACTAGATGAAGAATCCATGGGCTAAGGTTGGAGTATATGAGAGAAGAAGCAATACACCACTGTGCATGCTAGGAAAGTGTTTGCTCTCCATTTCCAGACCCTGTTTTGGAGGGGCACTGAACTCTATTTGTTAAGGTAATTCTTGCTGCAGCAGCCAAATATGGAGATGCAATACAATAATATTTTATTTCTTATGCAATAGTCCAAGGAGGTGGGTCTGATTGGTGGGCAGCTTTTCTCTACGTGGTGACTCAGGTACCCAGGCTCCTTCCATTTTGGAGGATTTTCAGTTCCCTAGAGTCTTGGCATCCAGTAGCTAAAAGGGAAAACAGAAATTGAAAAATTCTTGCCTGCTTCTTACAAAACCTGGCATAGAAATGAGATACATTATTTCCATTAATATTCAACTGGCAAGAATTAATCACATATCCTCAACTAGATGTAAGGGGAACTTGGAAACTCAGCCCCTGGTTATATAGCCTCATCAAAGCAATAATCCCAAATTGTGGCAGGAAAAGCATGATATTTTGGTGGACAGCTGGCCATCTCTACCACTAATGAGCTTGTAGGTTTGGGCCCTCAGACACAGTCAACATGTACCCTACTTTCCATCTGTGGCTCTGGAGGGTGATGATATTTGAGGAGGTTCCCCATGCTAGAATGATGAAGTAGTAGCAGTCAAGAGGAAATAGCTTATCTAGGGAGAATAGTTTAAAGACATCCCCTGGCCACCAGCACTCTCCCCTGAAGTTTCCTGTGCCTTCAGAGTGACATCAGAGAGCATGCAAAAATTTTCCTGTGTGCCTACAAACCCTCCTCCAGAGGGGCACAAATGGAATGGAATGAATGATGATAAGGTCCTGGATATAAGATGAAAGGAAGCCAGGGAATGCTGCCAGTAGCCATTCAAAGGGAACAAGTGAGAATGGGCCCATTTCAGCAGATGCCAACAATGTAGAAGATGACGACCAAGGACCAAATAAGTCAACTTCCTTAGGTTTAGAAATAAGCAAAAGGAAGAAGAAAAAGAGAATAATTTTGGATTGTTCTGAGTCCAATAATTTTGGACTGTTTAATTCAGTATGTTTATTCTGAATTGTCAGAAATTGATTCTGCTACCAGGCATAATAAGACTCAAGCTAGAAATTAAGGGTAATTAAATAAAGTTACTTTTTTGAGGAACATATTCAAGATTATAGTTTGAGATTTAATCAGTACTACATGTATAATCAATTTTCTTAGTGTGGTTGCGTACTCCCCAAGAAATTTTTAGTTTTTAATATTCTTACCAAGCTTCACTGTCTACTCTGAATATATACAGTAGTCAGAATATACATAGTATAATATTTATCATGTAGAGTATCATGTAACACGTTATATTTATGTTTACAAATGTAGTTATATTTCTCCATGTAAATTAGTTAACTAAACACTTTTTAAAAATTATTTAAATCAATTACTATCACATGTCCAGTGGTGCTCTAGATTCTGAAGATATAGCAGTGAGTTACACAGACAAAACTTCTGCCGTCATGGAATTTACCCTCTATTAAATAAGCAGAATTTGCATTCTAATAAATAAGAAAGTTGACAAAGTAAGTAAAATATAAAGTTGCATCGTATGGTGATAAGGGCTATAGAAAAAGTAAAAAGCAGAGAAGGTAAGAGGTAATGGGGTCAGGTTAGGGAGACACTAAATTTTAATTATGTTTTTATCTATGCAATTTTTATTTTATTATAAATTGACAAATTATCATTGTGTGTATTTATGAGGTACAAAGTGATGTTATGATATATGAATATAAATGTGGAATGATTAAATCAAACTAATTGACATATATATTCATCACCTCAAATACTTATTTTTTTGTGGTGAGAACATTTGAAATTTACTCTCTTTGTAATTTTTAAATATACGTCATTATTAATTGTAGTCACCATGCTGTGCGATAGATATGAAAAAACTCATTCTTCTCATCTGACTGAAACTTTGTCCCCTTTGACCCCATCTCCCCAACCCTAACCCTCAGCTTCTGGTAACCACCATTCTACTCTCTACTTCTGACTTAAATTGTTTTGGATTTCACATACAAGTGAGATCATGTGGTATTCGTTCTTCTGTGCCTGGCTTATTTCACTTAGTGTAATATCTTCATCTGTGTTGTCACAAATGACAAAATTTCCTTCCTCTTTTTAAAGGATGAATAACATTGTGTACACATACCACATTTTTTAAATCCATGGATCTACTGATAGACAGGTTTATTTCATATTGATTATTAAAAGTGCAGATATATCTTCAACACACTGGTTTTAAATCTTTAGTTTTTAGAGGAACCTCTATACAGCTTTCCATAAATGGTCATACTAATTTACATTCCACCAACAGTGCTTAAGAATTCCCTTCTCTCAATGGGATATAATTAAACTAAAGAGCTTCTACATGGCAAAAGAAACTATCATCAGAGTGAATAGGCAACCTACAGAATGGGAGAAAAATTTTGCGATCTACCCATCTGACAAAGGCCTAATATTCAGAATTTACAAGGAAATTAAACTTACAAGAAAAAAAAGCGACCTATCAAAAAGTGGGCAAAGGACACAAACAGACTTCTAAAAAGAAAACATTTATGTAGTAAAAAAAAAAAAAAGAGCTCAACATCACTGATCATCAGAGAAATGCAAATCAAAACCCTGATGAGATATCATCTCACACTAGTCAGAATGGTGATTATTAAAAAGTCAGAAAATAATAAATACTGGTGAGGTCATAAAGAAATAGGAACGCTTTTACACTGTTGGTGGGAAGTAAATTTTTTCAAACATTGTGGAAGACAGTATGGCAATTCCTCAAGAATCTAGAACCAGAAATACCATTTGACCCAGCAATCCCATTTCTGGGTATGTACCCAAAGGGATAGAAATCATTCTGCAAAGACACATGAACATGTATGCTTATTGCAGCACTATTTGCAATAGCAAAGACATGGAACCAACTCAGACGCTCATCAATGATACACTGGATAAAGAAACTGTAGTACATATACACCATGGAATATGCAGCCATAAAAAGAACTTAGATCATGTCCTTTGCAGGGACGTGGATGAAACTGGAAGCCACCATTCTCAGCATACTAACACAGGAACAGAAAACCAAATACTACACATACTTATAAGTGAGAGCTGAATAATGAGAGCACATGGACAAAGAGAGGGAAACATCACACACCAGGGCCTGTCAGTGGGTAAGGGATAAGGGGAGGGAACTTAGAGGATGGGTCAATAAGCATAGCAAACCAACATGGCACAAGGATACCTATGTAACCTGCAAGTTCTGCACATGTATCCTATTTTTTTTAAAGAAAAGAATTCTCTTATCTCCATGTCCTTCCCAACACTGTTATCTTTTGCCATTTTGATAACAGCCACTCTGACAAGTGTAAGGTGATAGCTCATTGTGGTTTCAATTTGCATTTCCCTAATTATTAGTGATGGTAAGCAGTTTTTCACATACCTGTTGGTCATTTGTATGTCTTCTCTGAAATCAGAAATTCCTATTCAGGTTCTTTGCCCAAATTTTAATTGGGTTATTTGTTTTCTTGTTGTTAAGTTGTTTAAGTGCCTTATACAACACAGGAACAGAACACAGATGAATGATTAGGACATTAATCATTCATCAGCTATATGGCTTGTGAACATCTGCTACCATTCCTAGATTGTCTCCATTAATTTTTTCCTTTGCTGTGCAGAAGCTTTTTTGTTGGATGTAATCACATTTGTTTATTTTTTCTCATTGTTGATTGAGGTTTTGGGGTCAAATCCCCAAAAAATCATTGCCCACACCTATGTCATGTAAGTTTTTCTCCATGATTTCTTCTAGTAGTTTTACAGTTTCAGGTCTTATGTTTCTTATTGAGTTTGAGTTGACTTTTATATATCATGTGAGATAAGAGTTTAATTTCATTCATCTACAGGTTGATTCCTAGCACCTTTTATTGGAGACACTGTCCTTTTTCCATCTGTGTTCTTGGCACTTTTGTCAAAAATCAATTGAATGTAAATGTGTTGGTTCATTACTGGACTCTCTATTCTGTTATATCACTTAATGTGTAGATTTGTATGTCTATATTATGCTGTTTTAATTACGATACCTTTGTAATCTAGTTTGAAATCAGGTAGGGTGATGCTTCCCCTTTGTATTTTTTTGTTCAAGATTGGCTTGTCTATTCAGGTGTGTGTATGTGTGATTCCATATGAATTTTAGGATTCTTTTTTCTATTTCTGAGAAAAATGACATTGAAATTTTGATAGGGATTGCACTGAACATGTAGATTACTTTGGGTTGTATGGACATTTTAACAATGTTAATTATTCCAACTCATAAGCATGGAATATCTTTCAATTTCTTTTGTCTTCTTTAATTTCTTTCATCCATGTTTTAGAGTTTTCAATGTATAAGTCTTTCACTTCTGATGTGGGTTGGCTTTATGTCCCCGCCCAAATCTCATGTCAAATTGTAATCCCTGATGTTGGAAGAGGGGCCTGGTGGAAGGTGATTGGATCGTGGGGGTGGTTTCTAATGGTTTAGCACCATCTCCTGGTGCTGCTTGTTTAAAAGTGTGTAGCACCTCCCCCATCTCTCTTTCTTCCCTCTGCTCTGGCCATGTGAAGACTTGCTTTGCTTCTCCTTTGCCTTCCACCATGATTGTAAGTTTCTTAAGGCCTCCCCAACTGTGCTTCCTGTATAGCCTACAGAACTGTGAGTCAATTAAACCTTTCTTCTTCGTAAATTACCCAGTCTCAGTCTCAGGTAAACCTTTTTTCTTCATAAATTACTCAGACAGCATGAGAACAAACTAATGGAACCTCATTGGTTAAACTTATTATATATATACATATATATAAAAATTTGCATGTTTTGGGGTACATGTGAAGAACATGCAAGATTGTTGTATAGGTACATACATGGCAATGTAGTTTGCTGCCTTCCTCCCCATCACCTATATCTGGCATTTCTCCCCATGTTATCCCTCCCCAACTCCCCACTCCTCACTGTCCCTCCTCTAGTCCCCCACAACAGACCCCAGTGTGTGTTGCTCCCCTCCCTGTGTCCATGTGTTCTCATTGTTCAACACCCACCTATGAGTGAGAACATGTAGTGTTTGATTTTCTGTTCTTGTGTCAGTTTGCTGAGAATGATGGTTTCCAGATTCATCCATGTCCCTGCAAAGGACATGAACTCATTGTTTTTTATGGCTGCATAGTATTCCATGTTGTATATGTGCCACATTTTCCCTGTCCAGTCTATCATCTAGGGGCATTTGGGTTGGTTCCAAGTCTTTGCTATTGTAAGCAGTGCTGCAATGAACCTTCTGGGTGCATGTGTCCTTACAATAGAACGATTTATAATCCTTTGGATATATACCTGGTAATGGGATTGCTAGGTCCTTGAGGAATCGCCACACTGTCTTCCACAATGGTTGAACTAGTTTACACTCCCACCAACAGTGTAAAAGTGTTCCTATTTCTCCACATCCTCTCCAGCATCTGTTGTCTCTGGACTTTTTAATGATCGCCATTCTAACTGGTGTGAGATGGTATCTCAATGTAGTTTTGATTTGCATTTCTCTAATGACCAGTGATGATGAGCATTTTTTCATACATTTTTTGGCCTCATATATGTATTCTTTTGTAAAGTGTCTGTTCATATTTTCAGTAGCTATTGTAAGTGGAGTTGTTGTCTTGATTTCTTTTTCAAATAGTTTGTTGTTAGTGTATAAAGATAGTACTAATTCTTGTATGTTTGTTTTGTATCCTGCAACTTTACTGTATTCATTTATTAGTTCTAGCAGCTTTATGGTGGAATCTTTAGGATTATCTGCATGTAAAATCATGTCATAAAATAGAGACAGTTTCACTTCTTCCTTTTCTATTTGCATGTGTTTTAGTTCTTTCTCTTGCCTGATTGTTCTGGCAAGGACTTCCAGTACTGTGTTGAATAGAAATGGCAAGAGTGGACATCCTTGTATTCAATTTAAGTATAATGTTAGTTATGGGCTGTCATATATAGCTTTAAGTGTGTGGTGGTGCATTCCTTCTATATGTAATTTGTTGAGAGTTTTTATTATGAGAAAATATTGAATTTTTTCAAATGGTTTTTCTGTATTTAAATGAGATAATCATATGATTTTTGTCCTTCATTCTGTTAATGTGATGTATCACATTTATTGATTTGTATATGCTGAACTATCCTTGCCTCCCTAGTATAAATCCTGCTTGATCATGGTGAATGATCCTTTTGATGTATGTGTGAATTAAATTTGCTAATATTTTGTTGAGTATTTTTGCATCTATGTTCATCAGGGATATTGGCATGTAATTTTCTTTTAATGTCCTTGTCTGGCTTTGGTATCAAGGGAATGTCATGTCATGGGGCTGGAAGTATTATTTCCTCTTTTATGTTTTGAGAATTGATACTAGTTCTGAATTATTTGATAGAATTATCCGGTTAAGCTAGTAAGTCCTGAGCTTTTTCTTTGATGGAAGACTTTTTATTACAGATTCAATCATCCTACTCAATGCTGGACTATTCAAATTTTCTATTTCTTTATAATTTAGTCTTCATAGATTGTTTCTAAGAATTTTCCCACTTCTAGGTTATCCAATTTGTTGATGTATAGTTGTTTGTAGTGATCTTTTATGATTCTTTGTATTTCTGTGGTATTAATCTTCAGGGTCATAGGGTATATTCCCTGGCTGAGCAATACTGTTAAATGTGTTTTTCAGGCTGTGCTTGCAGAGTTAAGCATTCTAAGGTTAGGCAGAGTCACTGCTCAAAACATGAGTCCAAAGGCTATGCTCTGTAGCAATGTATATTTGAAGCTTTCCTCCTTGCCTGGGTGGGGCTTTGAAATGGGCTTTGAGTCTGGATCAGGCCACTGAACTCAGAAGTTGGGCAAGTCTAGCCCCTAAGCTCTGCAGAAATGCATGTAACCGGCATCTCCCTTCCTGGGTGGGGCCTTGGAATAGGCTTAGGAACTGGGCCAAGCTACTGCTTGGTCTAGGCATGTCTCACTCCTGTGCTCTACAGAAAGGCACTGTAGAGGGTATCTCCTAGCCTGGGTGGAGCTTTGGGGTGGGCTCTGAGTCTGGGTCAGGCTGCTGATTAGACTCCCAGGACAGCCACTATCCCCTACGCTCTACAGAATGTGTTGTGACTGGTGTTTCCTTGCCTGGATGGGGAACTGGGGTAGGCTCTGAGGCTGCAGGTGGAGGCTGGCTGCCTAGGGCTCTAGCCAGGTTGAAGGTCCTACTATATTTCTGGGAGCTACCAGCTTGGCTTTGTGGGTGAGCTGTGCTGTTGGCTAGGATGCCATCGCTGGCAGAAACACAGAGACCATCAAGATCCTTGAGCCTCCTTTTTGGTTTTCTACCTGATCCCAGGTGGTCCCATTGTTATACCCAATGCTCCCTTTGAGGTGAGATGGGGCTGAGCTCCCTGAAAAGTGTCTCTGAATACTGAGAAGCTGGATGACTGCCTCTAGTGCTCTTCACTCACTATAGAAACTGCTGACTCAGGGGATCTGCTCTATGTGTTGTTGTGTTGTCTTGAAGGCGGGAAACAGTGATGTAGTCAAAGTGAAATCATTCCTCTTATCTTCTAATACATTTTACTTAGTTGTGTAGCTTACACTCAGTCTTAGTCCTAAGTTTTTGGGTTTTCACAAAGTTCTTTTCATCTGTGGATAATTGCTAGCTGAAGTATCTGTGGGGGAAAGTGAAGCCTGGGACCTCATATTATGTTATTTTGCTGATGTGACTCCTCTGATGTTGCATTTTAAAGAGATGTGAATAAAGCCTCACTGAGAAGTCCAAAAAGAGCTGAGGGAGCAAGATGTAAGGATAAATGAGGAAAAGTACCCTGGATACAGAGAGCATGTCTGGTGTGTTTAAGAAGAGCACAGGGTCAGGATAGCCCAAGCAGAGTGCACGAGGTAGGGTAGCAGGAGGTGAATTCAGACAGACCATGTGGAGTAGAGCAAATATTGCCAACCCTTGAAGAGCTGAAGAGAATGAATTGGCTTGCCTTCAAATTATTTGCATCAGCCTTATGAATGTATTTAATGTGAATGTGTCTCAGAAGATAGTCCCCCTCAAGCTGTAGTCAAAATCAGTTTTCTGAGGCTGCACAGATGTTGCAGGTATTAGATTACAGTACATTTTTGCACAGTGCCACCAGCCTGTGAGGACCCTGGAAGCCCTCTGACTGTGTTGTCAAGGCCATCTATCACTGGCTATTCCCTCTCCTGCTGAAAGGCCCTGCACACAGCATATGCAAACTGGGCCCCTCCCTCAATGGTCAGCCCAGTGCCTCCTCTTCAGCACACAGTGTAGGAAAAAAGTGCAACACCCCCCCACACACACACAATAGATGCATCATCACTCCAGAAAAGCAACTGGGTGGAGCAGTCTTTGTTACCTTTTGGCACACAACTCCCACCATACTCTTTTGTTACTTCTTTAACCCTTCAGTGTTTCCCTTGACATTCACCTTGAACTGACATTACCTGAATAAAAGTCCTGGTGGAAGCAAATGAAAAGGAAGTACATGGGGTAATTCATGACTTTCCCCAATATCCTCACTTGACTTGAGCACCCTGCCAATGGTCCCAGATGTAGCTTTGAAATTTGCGTAGCGCATAGAACATGGACCTGAAAACAAACAGACTGAGAATTAAATCTTGATTTTCCCATATAAGAGAATCACAATTTCTGTATGCAGTATTTTATTTCTAAAATGGTATAAAATATGCTTGATAAAAAGATCCAAAGACAGATTCTATATTTCAAAATTCATTATTCTGCTTTATAATCTTCTAATGTCAAATGCAATTTGTTTATCTCATCGATATTAATGTGTTTTATACTTTTGACCAAATTGTATATTTTGAGATGGGTTCCCAAATTTCTATTTACTTTCTAGAAATCTAAATCTTATCACATAAAGAATTATATCCTTTTGAACAAATGTGTCAAGTCAACTTGGATCTGCTTGATAGTTCTAACACCTTCAGCATTCATAGACAACATTTTTATTTCACTAGATGTAACCCAAATGGTACATATTAATTTGTATATGGATATTGAAAAATATATGGTTTCCATCTGAGGTCTTTGAAGTATGATTTTTAAGTTGACGTGAATTTTTTTTTTTAGCTTGCACTGTAATACAGTCAAAATATGGCTCCCAGGTGAATAAGCAATTATCTGTTTCATTTGGCATCATTCTGTATTTCCTAGCCATGACTTCTGAATGAATATATGTCTTTTCAGACCTGCTTTCCACTGGCTGAAAAGCATTTTGATAGTGTCAAGTAACTCTCATTACATTGAAAGACAGTGCTGATAAGATAAATTTAGAACATCTTTCATCTCATTTTCAATATTAACAACTGTTCTATAGTGTTGCCAGCAGACATAAATGTGTGATAAAGTTTAGGCATTTTAATGCTTTAGTCTCTCCTGTTTTGATAAATATTAGACATAAGGTGGTACTGAAACACCATCCCAAGATCTCTAGGTTTTCAGGAAAAAAATAGTCCATCATACGCTCATTATAAAACTATATACAAAAGAAATTGTAGGGCCAACTCAATAAATCTGAGATTTTGGTCTCCTGTTATCCTTCCCTTCATTCCAGGAAGAGTCTGAAGTATACTGTTCAAAAATAACAAAATGTGTGAACATTTTGTAATGGTCTTGAGTATATCTTTCAAAAGATATCTGATAAGAATTGCTAAAGAAAAAGTACTTTCTTCACATCTCTCTTCCTCTGCTTCCATCTCTTCCTTTTTCTTTTCTATATTCTTCTGCTTTATCCTATTGTTACTTAATGGACATCAATACCAGCATCCTCTTTGTGTATTTTGCTCATGCATAGATAGACACACTTCAGTGGCCAGAAATTTGCTCACAAATTAGAATAGAATTAATATGCTGAGATTCCCACTTACTCATACAAAATAATATAAGAATATCATGAAGATTGTTCAAAACATATCTCTGGATATAGAGTAGAGGTCACTTTAGCAGCACCATCCCCCACCAACCTTCTGTTGTGAAACTTAGATAATTAATTTACATTTGGCTGTCCTTATTGTTTTTGCATACAAATTAGAATGCTTAAAGTCTCCAACAAACTTGGTCACTGAGTCAAAGGAAGAAAGGAAGATGAGAAAATAGACAAATTGCTCAGAAAGAATATACATTCATTAAAAGAATTATGTGTTCAACTCTGTATCCAGTATGCACAAAGCTGCCAAAACACAACAGAGTCATCCATTCCTATAATGTTTAACATTCTCTTTTATAGTTGCATAAAAACACAAGGACAACCTCCTACTTTTCCTTTCTCTGTTCTCTCTCCTCGATGTGGGGGGGGGGGGTGGTGGTGGAGCAAGCGAAAAACTCACACACACACACACACACACACACACACACACACACACACACACACACCCACCCCAGAGCACAGTCTCCCAGAATTTCCCACAATTCACTCTGGAAGCAAGAAAGCTGCTGTAAAGAATACAGGTGCTGGCAGGAGAAAGCAATACTGTGCTTCATGCAGAAGAGAGGAGTATACACTTTGTCCCAATCCAGCATTGCATGCTATCACATTAGAGAGGAAGCCATACCTCTGAGGTTCCACTGAATTCTTCCAGGTGCAAACAATTCCTATTGTTTTAGCCTGCTGAGGCTTTCACCACATAACTGTGCACAGGTTCAGAGACCAGTATCAGAGTGGATGCATAATGCTCCTCCGAACCCAGTTCTTTTGGATTCAACCACCTTGGGACAGGCAGATACTAAGTAAACCAGTAAACTTTGCCTCTTGGGATTCATGCCCATGTGTAATATTCTCTCCTTGAGTGAGGAACTTGCATCTAACCCACAGAAAATGGCAAAGGTAATGGACGTCACTTCCATGATGAACCTACAAAATGTTATGACTTCTGTTTTGTCAGCAGACTCTTGTTTCCTTGACTTTCATGCTCTGATGAAGGAAGTTGCCATATGGAGACACTCACACAGCAAGAAACTGGGATGGTCTCTGGTCAATAGCCAGCAAGAAACCAAGACCCTCAGCTGACAGCCTGCAAAAAAGTGAGATCCTCAGCCTAACAGCCTGTAAGAAACTGAATCCTGCCAATACCACTGAACTGGGAAAAAAGATCTTTTCTCTGTTGAGTCTTCAGGTTACACCACAGCTCTGGCTGATACTTTGATTGAAGCCTTTTGGTAGACTCTGAAGCAGTGGATCCAGAGAAGCTCTACCCACATTTCCAACATACAGAAACTGAGATAATAAAGGTGTATTGTTTTAAGCCATTAAATTTGTGATAATTTGTTTCACAGAAATAGATAACACATATACCTCCCGACAGGGTACTTACAGAATTCCTGTTCTGCATGCGAATGAAGTCCCAGCTGTCTGACTCACCAGTCAGCATAGCCCATTTCAGGCTGAGCTGGTCCCTTACAACAGTGCATCCACTAGCTTCTTTCGAAGAGGCAAGACTACAGAAGATGTTTTGTGTTATCTGTGGGTTTCATCTATCTACACTTCCTTTTCTCAAGAAAAACTGACAGTTAAAAATGAAGAAATTTTGTTACATCTTTAATTTGTACCAGGGGTGTAGCTACAGATTTGAAAGCTTCAAGTCACAGAATAAATAAATTGCATAAAAGTCCAGATGCTGTACTTCTCAGAACTATTTTATGTTCATTTTCTTTCCAGATGAAAATCACTTTAAGTTGCATCATGAAACTAGTAAAATGTTTATAAGGATTAATTAATTATCTATTATCATCAATAAAACCTAATGGTTATGTTTACACCAGTAAAACGGGCCCTTCTATTTTAACTGTGCAACATATACATAAGATGTAACTGACAAGCTTTTTCCCCTATATTGTTTCAAATGCAGTTTTTTCAAAGTAAAAATTGATTTCCAGGGGCCAACATAAACCTCTAGAGCTAATTCTGTTGACAGCAACAGAAAACCCACCACTGACTTTGTCACTTTGGAGATGGCTACTGCAGAAACAGTAACTGAATATCAGAGGGTAGCCTAGGCACCTGGGGGGAAGTACTTGCTGTTTAACGCAGATCGTCAGTCTCTACACCTCCCTTAATGCACTGCATTCAGAGAGTACAGTTTGGCAGCAAACAAAAGCAACAGTTTAATGGAAGTAATGAAAACTGTTTTCTACATTATTTTCTTTCCTTATCCCACAAATTAGAAAATATGTCTGGCAGTTTTGCTGACAGTTCAATAATGCACTTCATTTTGCTACTGTTCTCAATGAATTTTCTCAGTTTCTTGTTTAATAAATCAATGCCAAAATAAAACTTGGAGGTAAACAGATTTTAATTGAGTCTTTGTGGTGTTATGTATCTTGGAATTTGAAAGTCGTAGAATTATACATAATTTTACTGGTTTATTTTGTTTAAATATTTGGCATTGAGTATTATAACAGCTTTTTGATGAGAAGGCAAATAGCTAAGATGCTCTCTTTGTAGGCTTTCTACGACATTGGAGAAAGAGTTGGGGACATTCAGGGAGAGCTTCTGTCAGAGCTTTTAATTTCTCTCAAGTGGTCTTACATGTTATTTTCTTGATCAGAATTTTGGATGCTGAGATTTTAAATCAATAACACGTATTAACTTGCCAGTTGGTAAACTTGTGTTTTTTAAATGATATTTGGTTTTCATTTGTCAAAAAAGCTGCTCATGCAACCAATAGTCAGAGACCTTCATATACATTGTCATTTGTAATACCCACAACAATCGCCATCCAAAAAAAGAGGCACTCTAGCCCTTGCTTGATGCTCTTATATCATGAAAAAAGGGCATCAGGAGGAGACTTGTTTACAAAATTGATATGAAATGTAAAGGGTGTTTTCATAAAGCAAACCTAGTCTTGATAAAAGTGCTATACTCTGTCCCACTAGCAAAGTTCACTCTAAAAGTGTGTTCTTATAATTCAAGGCAACAACAACAAAAGAGGTGCTTTACCTGTCACTTTCCTTCCTGCCTTTCAGTTCACTAAAACACTGTGCATCCTTACTCAAGAAACCTTTACCTAAAAAGCAAAAACATGAGATAAAAACTAAGGCCAGTCACAGTGGCTCACACCTGTAATTCCAGCACTTTGGGATGCCAAGTTGGATGGATCATCTGAGTCCAGGAGTTTGAGACCAGCCTGGGCAACATAACAAAACCTCGTCTCTACTAAAAATAGAAAAATTAGCTGGGCATGGTGGCTCACATCTGTAGCTCCAGTTACTTGGGAGGCCGAAGCAGGAGGATTGCTTGAGCCTGGGAGGCAGAGGTTTCAGTGAGCTGAGATCATGCCAGTGTACTCCAGCCTGGGTGAGAGAACAAGATTCTGAAAAATAAAGAGAAGGAGGGAAAGAAAGAGAAAAGGAAAGAAAAGAAAGACGAAACTAAACTTTCAGTGTCAAGTTTCAATGTCTTTGTTATTTTGAGAAATTGATAAAAATTGTAAAAGTATGTGGGAAGACATGTAAAAAGAATCTTTTCTGGAAGAAAAAAGTAGAATAGGAATGTATGTTACACGGTAGATTTTACTATTGTGGTAGATTGTATGCTCCAAAAACGGACACAGTGACATCTTTCATCCTACACATACTTCTTATAATGGAACTGTGCCATTCCTTCCATTGAGAGATGGCTCTATGTTCCCTTCCCTCATAGCTGGATAAACTCCTGACTGTGGCAGAAGTTACTGTGTATGGCCTCAAGACTAGTCATAAAAGAGTATATACCTTCAGCACAGTTTTGTGGAAGAGCTTGCTCTTGGACCATAGTCTCTGTGCCATGAGGACTCTGTATCAGATGGAGTGAGCTATGTGGAGAGAAACCAATGTGTACATGCTATAGCCCCAGCTGAGTGTGTTCCACTCATCAGTCAGCAACTGCCAGATATGAGTGGTGAGACTTCAGATGATTCTAGCCCTTGGCTGTCAAGTAATCCATATTTTTCCTCTCACCACAGCTAATAATGCTGCATAAAACAAACGCAAGCTCTCCCTGATGGGTCTCACCTACATTAGAGATTTCTGAACAAATTTGTGATTGGGGTGACACATTTCACAGTAAATAATTAACGGACAAGAATTATCTCAATTTTGTAGATGAGGCAACTGAAGTTTATAGTGGATATATGATTTAACTAGTAACACAGAACTATTAAACTATAGCAATCGACCCCAAGTTCTTCTTCTTATTATTATACTTTAATTTCTGGGGTTATGTGCAGAATATGCAGGTTTGTTACATAGGTATACATGTGCCAGGGTGGTTTGCTGCATCTATCCTATGCAGTCATAAAAAAGGATGAGTTCATGTCCTTTGCAAGGACATGGATGAAGCTGGAAACCATCATTCTCAGCAAACTGATACAAGAACAGAAAACCAAACACTGCATGTTCTCACTCATAAGTGAGTGTCGAACAGTGAGAACACATGGACACAGGGAGGGGAACATCACACATTGGGACCTGTCAGGGAGTGGGGGGCTAGGGGAGGGATAGCAGGGGGTGAGGGGATTGGGGAGGGATAACATTAGGAGAAATACATAATGTAGATGACAGGGGGATAGATGCAGCAGACCCCAAGTTCTATTCACTTTCTATACATAGAGCTTTTCTGAAGTTTGCTCCTATTTGGTGGAATGGAAAGTTTGTCTTCAGTGGTCTTTGTTTCATCTCACATACACCTACAAATATTTAATGCTTATATCTCTATTGGGAAATTACAAGTTCATGAGTAAGATGTTTCCCATGGCTTTTACAATGAAGAAAATATTTTCAGACCACCATGGTGATAAGGCAATTTGTTTTCTAGTTTCACATCATTCACGAGTTCATCTGGTTTAGATCTTTTGCCCCCATCCCTCAGAATGTCTGCTTAAATTATGGCAACATTCAGTTGAAAATAAAGGTTGAATACCTGATCAACTAACTATAGTGCTGCTAAAAAGAAACAGTACAAATACAAATAGAAAGGAACTACTTAGCATCTCATTTACAGTCTCCTTATGCACATTGATTCCACTTATATTAGATTTCTATTACTATTGATATTACAAAATGTAACCTTGTTGAACATTTCCAGCTATGCCTCGTTCTTTGTCTAATCATCTCAGGTGTTATCACAGGAGAACAGGAAGTGCTACTGAAGTGTTTCCCACAAGACTCAAAGAAAGACTGAAGGATAAATGTCATCTTAGAACTTACAAAGGCAAGAATTCCACTCTTGACACTCCCCCTTACCTCCTGCCTGATTGCTCACAGACATCACACTCAGAAAGCAATTTCTTAAAGTCATTTATTGCAAATCTTCTTCCTTTGCTTCTTATTGTCAACTAATAATTATTTAACACCCATTTGGTCTATGAAATTGTAGTAAAAACAAGAGTATAACCTCCTATCAGATTATAAGACAGAAACAAAAAGCATGTGAATAGAGACTTTTCAATTACCAAATTAAGATAGAAATGCTAGATGGATTCTCATATAGTTGCTAATCCTACCTTTATCAGAGCACTGAGAAGCCCTCATTTCATTGCTCCAGAACTTTACTTTAAAGCATTTGTTTAGAAAGATAGTTTGGAAATCCTGACCCACTTCAGGTTAATAGCACCAAGATGCTTGGTAAGATTGATAATGTAACCAGTGGTAAGATGTGATAATGTAAGCAGTGGAAACAAAACTTTTTATTTGAAACATTGTCTATCAAGGACAGTAGCTTGAGACAGTTTTTAAAACTATACTATGAACATTTAAGCATCACAGTTTGTCTTATCAGAATGCTAGTTTGAGTTGGGTATGCAGGGTGAGATTAAATGAGGAAAAGAAAAAGAACAAACAGTTGTTATTGGGGGTTTACTATATCCAAGGCATTCAGCATATATATTTCCTCATTTAATTGACACAAAACCCAGTGAGATGGATTGTATTGCTTGATCAATGAAAACCATGAAAACTGAAGTCTCAACACGAAGTAACTAAAATCCATTAGCTACAATGTGGCAGACTCTCCAGGTCCAAAGTCCAAGCTCCTGCTACCAGGCCATGCCTCTCAGTAGACATGTACACGGGAGTAGCTTGTCAGCTAAGAATGCACTTTCAAGGCAGTTTTTGTATTGTGACACTGCCATTTAATCACATATGTGACTGTTTACTCTCTGCATATTAGTTTCTCAGTCTCTAAAATGAGGATAATTTCTGACATGGATTTAGAGATTACATAATGCCTTACAGAGTGCTTGATAACTTTTGTAGCTGTTATTATTTTATGTTATGAAGAATATAGCTTTTTAGTTTTCTCCCAATAATTTGTTGGAGGCAAAAGAAAAAGAACAAAGTTATTTATGTTTTAGTCACCATGGCATTGCAGGAGTTTTTCTTAAACAATACCGATTTTTTTTTAAAGATTGTCTTGTCCCCTTAGCTTTTTTTCTTGAAAGCACCTGACAAACATGAGTCAATTCATTTTTCTATTTTTTCGTTATTAGTTTTCATTGCCCTTCTTGTCAAGTTCCTTTAATAATTTATCAATTATGCCTGATCAGGCCTGCTTGGCTGGCACAACTAAGCTATAAAGAAGAACATGAACAGATGTCAAAACTGCATTTGTTTTCTCTTTTTTGCCAAATGCCAGGCAAAGAATGGCACCGTTCTGCTTGCCTGCCCCTTTTACTGGTGAGTAGTGCAAAATGGTTCACACAACATCTGCTTTTCTAAAGACCTGCTAGCATTGCCCACGTATGGCCAGATGTTATCACACATAAACACAAATATCTGTAGGACTGAAAGTAAACAAACTCTCCTGGGATGCCAAATCCAGTGTTGTTTTGTTCTGTTTTGTTCTGGGGCCTGGGAAAATGGTAAAGGAATGATAGTATGGATCTAGTGGTTTGATTCCATTTGCAGAAGATTATTTTGCCTCTATAAATTGACTGCCACTTTAATAACACAATACTGAAGTGAATGATGCAGGTTAAGTCCCTTAGCTGTTCCCTCAACCTCTGGAAGAATGAAAAGGGATGATCCATTGCAGAAAATGTCCTACTGTTAGACAACCCAACCCACATCAAGGCTTCAGAGAACAAAACAAGAATTTACTTCTCACCTCAGAAAAATTATGAATCCTTATTAAGGAAAGTTCAAAATATAAGAAAATCCTTCCTGCAGTCCCCACCTCTCTTCAACACCACAACCATCCTTCCTACAACTGTAGATCACTCTGCCTCTTTTTTATGATTCCACTTCTCTATCTTGGCCTTAGATGAGTGCTCTCAGTCATTCATTTGCCTCTGAATTCCCCTTCAGTGGAGCTTGGGTGGGTGAGGTGAGGAGCTCATTTCAGCTCTTGTATCTATGAGAAAAGAATGAAGAAAAGTCACCCCTCCTGGTTTAGTATCAGAGTAAAGGAAACATAAAAGCAAACGTTTTCCTCATTAAGAGAAATAATCTCAACAGTTCGGTGTTTGGAGTTAAGTCGATTAAGTAACTCTATCTCTTCATGAGTGTTCTAGTTTAGTCTGGTCCACCACCTAAAAGGGTCATGTATATGTCCTATGTCCCAGAAAAGTAGGGGATAAATTCTGTTATGCCATAGAAATGATGATTTGATGTTGTGTTGTTAATCATCTCCTTTTCCTGCAGGGATCTCTAGCCTTATCCTGTGACAGGAGGTCTAGATTCACAAATGGAAGAGCATCATCAAATAGCATTTGCATGACAGTCACTGAACATTATATTGTAGAACTGGAGTCACAAACCTTTTTCTATAAAGGACCAAATATTACAAATTCTCAGCTTTTCAGGACATATAATCTCTGTCACAACTACTCAGATTTGCCACTATAGCATGAAAGAAGCCATAGACCATGCAGAAATGAATGACTGTGTTTTCATAAAGCCTTATTATAAATAACAGGCTGTGCACATGCTCATGAGCACACTCTCACACAGAAGGTGGCAGACTGGATTTAGCACATAGGTCATAGTTTGCTAAACTCTGTTGTAGAAAGTAGAAGTGAATATATATTAAAATAATTTAAAAAATCACGGTTACTTTTGCACCAATCTAATATTTGTTATGTAACTATTACTCTGTGGGCCAGTGAATGTTTTTCTGCCCCTCTCTGGATGCTTTATTTCATGACTAGAAATTGAACATCTCACTACTCTTCTTTGATCGGTTTTCTTTATGCAATAAGCATGTTTTCAAAAATGACCAAGGTGTGAACCCTGTCTTCAAGCAATAAAACAATGTGTTATTGATATAGGACATGGTAGAAACAAGGAGATAAATTAAGAATATGAAAGCTTCATAGAGGAAGTGACAAAACCTGAATCTTTAAAGTTTTACTGTGATTTACTATATTGCATATCCCAGGCATTGTGACCTTCTAGGTATAATGTCAGCCAGCAAAGTAAAATAGGACATGAAAAAGCATGACTCATTTGGGGAAAGGTAGCATGTTCTGCAAAAGTTTAGTGAATGGTGAAACGAGGTGGTCATGGTGAGGTAAGGTTGTAGAAGGAGGCAAAGTTATGTTATCAAAGCCCTTGCATACCATGCTAAGGCACTGTAAGTTTCACCTGTGCTTTTTCCCTTGATATGGAGTGGAATCATGGGCAGAGATCCCTGTTAGGTTAGCTCAGTATAAGGGCTAAGTACCACTCTACAGCTTGATTCCTCACATGGCCACTACTGTGTGTCATTGTTCAACTTCTGTGTGCCTTGGTTCTTCTACGTTTAGAAGGGAACAATGAATATAAATAATGCCTACTTCATAGAGTTGTTATCATGATTAAATGAATTAATATTCATAACACCTTTGAAAAGGATCTGCAACACAGTAAGGTGGTATACTGAGATTATACTCAGAAATCACCTGAGGGGACTTCCCCCTAAAAACATGTTAACCATTTGTAAATAAAAATATTAGTCAGTCCAGGAGAAAGGGTCTGAACCTGAATTTTAGAACTAGGGATAACAAACGGGAGGTAGTTAAGAGCTATAATAAAGACGTATATTTTTTAAGAAATTTAATTACTGATTGAATGGGCATGACATGTCCTTGGAGATAACTGAACATCCCAGCAGAGAATAGTTTGAGTTTGGCCATCTGGGTGAATGGAAGTGAAGTTTCTGGCGTAGAGAATCCCAGTGAAGAAGCAAAGCTGGGGAGAGTACTCAATATGCTGTTTGTTTCCTACCTATGCTCCTTTATTTAGAAAATAGCCTTTCTTTCCACAGTTTCTAGAAGGGACATTCCTTGTGCATGGGGTGCTCATCTAATTGATTATCTAATTGGAGGCATGTTAGTGAGGGAGAATAGGAAGCTGTCAATAATGACTACAGAACAGCAGGCATGAGCTAGGATTCTCCAGAGAAAGGGGGGTACGTGGTCCCCCCACCTGTAAAGCACATAATCCTGCACCAGTCTGCAGTTGACTGAGAGCAAACACCTCGCTTGTTTTTGCAATAATATCTTTTCTGCCTAGAATTTAAGACTAAGAAATTGAAAAAAAATTTGTTTAGTCAAAAAGTTATTGAGCATTAACTATGTGCCAGGAAAGTTCCCAAGCACTATTGATATAGCAATTAACAAAGAAGAAAAAGCTCTGTCTTGTTGGAATGATATTCTAGTAGAAAACTAGATAAAAGATAAATGTAGATATAATATCAGAAAATGGTAGGTACTAGGGAGAAAAATAAAGCAAAGGAAGGGGCTAGAAGATGGTGGGTTGCTGATTTTATATTGGGTGGTTACGAATAGGGAAATATTTGAAGAGGTATACAAGCAAAGATTTGAGTTAAATAGGAAAGAGGCTTGAAGGCTCCGAGATGGAAATTCCTTTGATGTGTGTGAGCAAGAGAATGACTCACCTATAGTAAAGGAGGAAAAGAGTCATAGAAAATAAGAACAGGGAGGATGTAGTTGATAACTGAAGGAAAATCCTTCAGAACTGACACTAAATTTGGTTCCTGGCTTTGACCGATGTACTTGGTTGGTTATGTATGCAATAGACACTCTAACTGCTTTACTGTCTTCTAATCACAGGTAAATATTGGCAAATATTTGGTTTGGCAATGGTCATGGAAATAGGTTTGGTCAAATGCATGATAAAGTCAAGTCTATTCTGGATCTTCTTCGGAAGTTTCCCCCACTTTTGAAAAGAACTAAATGAATCTCTTCTCTTTCTCTGGATGCCTAGAATTGCAGTCACCATGTTGTGACTTCCCATGAGGGAAGTGGCCCAAGCTTAAACAAAGATGTGGCAAGGAGGACTGAATAGAAAGAAACAACTTTATCTTAAAGAGGTCACTGAACTGCTAAAGTAGCTAACCCTATCTATCTTGTTACTTCTTGTAACATAAAATAACGTTTTCTATAGAGTATAAGCCAAATTAATGGGTGGGTTGTTTTTATTACAGCAAAAAGCATCTTTCAAAATGCATATAAAAAGGCAGTACCAAGTACAACATAAAGTTATAGCATCATCAAGAAGGTGAGAGTGAACACAAGAGCATATGAGGCTGAACAGACAGGAGCAGTAATGCAGAATGATACCCACCCCAAGGAGGAGCCTGACTCATGAGTTTCCGGGTCCATCCCCACCCACTGACTCTACTTTCGTGTTTGTCCTTGCATGACCATGGGCTTTTTTGTATCCTTTTAGTAAATCGCTTTTTACTTAAATAACCATAGGCTTTAACCCCTTGCAGCAGAGCATCTTAATTTCCCTTTAGAACATGCTGAGTTTGATGGACTCGTGAGTCTTTCAAAGAGGCAATGTCTAATTTGAAGTTAAAGGTCCACATCGAAGTCAGAGATAATCATATGAGAACCATTGACATGTACCACCATAGAAATGGTTGGAATCATCCATTTGGGGTGTGATACATGGAAGGAAAGAGGGCTAGGCACAAACTAGAATACTGGGGCTTATGGCCACATTTGAGTGGATGGTTCTCAAAGGAGTGGGCTGAGGGAACAAGGAAGAGAATCAACTGAGGGGACTTTTTCCCCTCTAAAACACATGCTGTCCCCTCTGGGGCATTCTGGCATGCTGCTGGACATGGAGGAGCTCAGCACAGCAGTGGGCAGAGGAAGGAGCCCATATAGAATACTGAGACGAAAAAGCCAGCTGGGCGCAGTGGCTCGTGCTAGTAATCCCAGCATTTTGTGAGGCCAAGGTGGGAGAATCACTTGAGCTCAGGAATTTGAGGACAGCCTGGGCAACATAGCAAGACTCCACCTCTACTAACAAACAAACAAAAATTAACTGGGCATGGTGGAGCACACATGTGGTCTCAGCTCCTCAGGAGATTGAGCCAGGAAGTTGACTTTAGCCCAGGAAGTCAAGGCTGCATTGAGTATAGCTCTGCCATTGCTCTCCAGCCTGGGCAACAGAGCAAGACCCTGTCCCAAAAAAATTTTAAAGACCCAAAAGGTAGAAGAAGACATTTCCTCTCTGGTTTAGTGTTTTCATTTGAAGCAGAGAGTTTCTCCCACTTTGTGGATTCTTACTCAAATTTGCTTTGGTAAGAACTGGAGTGGGAGGGGCTCTAACCAGAGTGTTCCCAGCACAGATTCACCTCTTTGGCACAGTGAGCTCCTTCTACTCATTTTGGGTCCCCTGCTCACAACACCTGTGTCTGCCTCAAATCTCTTATCTCAAGAGTTGGAGCTAAGGCCATATTAGGAGGAGATGTATTTTTAAATTCCTTAGAAAATAGCGCTGACAGTAATTGGCTCTTGGATCTCAGTAATGCTTACTGGTTTGATCTATAAAAATATCTTCTCTACCTCCACCCCTACCCATTGCCTTATTTTCCCTTCATGTTGGGAAATGATTTTTCATTTATATCCTACTTTGTTCTGTGGAGTCCTGTACTGATTTCACAAATAGGAAAGAAAAGAAAAATCTCTATATTTGTTTTCTTGCTGCTGCTTATATATTGATCTTTAGAAATTTATGAAGGATTGCCTGGGGCCTCCTAGGAAGTCTAACTCAATTGGAATTGTGATTTTTCTTCTTGTTGCTTTGTATGAGTCATCAGGAATAAGTATTTTTGTTATTTTGGATGATTATTTTTAAAATAACACTAACACTTTTCTTGGGGCTTAATTCACTACTGCAGAGGATGTCACCCTGCTTAAAAGCTCTTGGGCAGTCAATACTGTCTGTAATTGTTTGAAAGAAGTTCTGTGAAATTCCCTTTTCCAGTATGCTCAGCGCACACTGATGCTTCACTCTCTATAACAAATTTACAAATGCCCAAGTTAATAGAAAACTCTTAAGTAAATGTTTTTTCCATGGTTGTTTTTAAAAGTCCTTAGAGATTCTAGAAAACTCCTGTAAGAAGGTTGTGACCTTCTGGCTCTTTGTGACCATGTGCCCAGAAGGAGATTGACTCATATATGGAGAGGAAAATTCTGACTTGGTACCTTCAAGTTGCTCTGTGAAGCAAATAAGACCTCACACAGTATCCTTCCTTTTTTCTGCTTTTGTTTCTTTTGAAATAAAATGCTGATATTGCTTCTCCGTTTTGATGATATATACAAAATTGATGATGACTTGAAGCGATATCACTTTCAGAAAGTGTTAAATAAAAGAATGTGCCTGCAAGGGCATAGGTGATGAAGGTACTGGAATGACAAGAGCATTGAGGGGACTGTGAAAAATCAGGGGCAGTTGAAAATGTTGGAAATACTCGCTATTGATTCTGCCTTCTCAGTACCATGGAGAGAAGAAGCCTACACAAAGTGAAGGCACACTGGCTATTTGGAAGGTTAGAATAGGTTACCTATAAGTTTTCAAACAACAGGTAGTCCAAAGTGTTCAAGAGACATTTTTTTCTTAGTAATAAACAAGAGAAGACCTTCTTTTTCATATGATGAGACAACAAGATTGATGCTTACATAGTATACATAAATATTTGACAATTATGCTTACTACCTATGTAAAGAACAAACACCTCCTTATGATGTGAAGACATAATTAAACTAGAAGGGGCAAAGCTGGCACTGAAAGAAGGAGCATTTGATGGGCAGCTAATTCTATACATTAGTGGGATTTTCAATTTCATCCTGGTTTCACTTCTACTTATTTCTATACTCTGCAGTGGATAAATATTGAAAATAACCCTTCAATCTGTGTTGAAAGTAAGAAAAAATTATAATTAGAAGAACTTTGATTATTTTTAAAATCTATCATATATGGAACATTAACTAAAACCAAGAACTACAAAAAGACAAGAAAAAACCCACCATTCTTCACTGTTTTGTTTTAAGGTGTGGCTGATTGTTCAATTTTCTTTCATATTATAAATATTCTCCCTCCCTCTCCATATCTTTGTACCATAAGAAATGTTTTAGAAATAAAAAAAAATAACAAAAATCATAAAACACTGTAAATGAATGGTTTTAGTCATCTGAATTTTCTGTTACTCTTAGAATTAAAGAAAAAAAACCACAATATTTAAGGCCAATAATAATTCTCCCTTCTTTGAGGAAATTCAACAGCTTTAGAACAAGCTTTAAACTCTACAACCTGGCATATAAACATTAAAAAAACACACACACACAAAAGTGTTTACTAAGCAAGAACAAGAATTCAGGAAAGAGCCATGCCAGCTATAGGAAGTTTGGGTTTGAAATGTAAAGAGAGGAGGCAATGGTACCTGACTTTTTAAATTGTGATTTATATTGGATTCTTGCCAAAAAATGCTATCAAAAAATTTTATTTTATCTCCAACTTTTAGTCTGAAACAGTCTTCAACTGGAAATCAGAACACTTAGGTTTTACTTTCATTCAGGCAAAAATGCATTTGGGGCCAGGCATGGTAGCTCATACCTGTAATCTCAACACTTTGGGAGGCCAAGGTGGGCAGATAACCTGTGGTCAGGAGTTCAAGATCAGCCTTGCCAACATGGAAAAACCCCATCTCTACTAAAAATACAAAAATTAGCCATGTGTAGTAGTGTATGCCTGTGGTCCCAGCTACTTGGGAGGCTGAGGCAGGAGAATCACTTGAGTCCAGGAGGTGGAGATTGCAGTGAGCAAAGATCATACCACTGTACTGGGCGACAGAGCAAGACTCCATCTCAAAAAATAAAAATAAAAAACACATTTGGTTTCTATGCACTGGATAACAGGCAGGAATTACTGTGTGTTTCACAGACATTGACCAGGAAGAGGATAAAATGAGATAGCTTGTTAAGTGCTAAGAAATACTCTCTATAAACTCAAGCTATTATAGTTACTTAATATGAATCTCTTCTCTGGAGGCTGTCATCCTGGATTGTTTGCCAGCTTAGCCTTGAAAATGTCAGGCATCCCAGACAGGGAAACCTATAAATGAGAAAGTTGGCTGCAGTCAGTCCCAGGGGCCTCTCTGGCACTGGTGCTGTGGGGATGTGCAGTTTAATCAGTTAAATCTGTGTCGGGAAGTCAGCTCCCCTTCTGCTGCACCTGCTGGTGTCACAGAGGTCCTGAGCAGCAAGCCAACACCTCCTGCTGAGTAGCAAAACACTTGTGCCACCTGCCATCCTGGGGAAAACAGCTATGTTGCTGAAGAGCGTAATCAATGGAGAGGGAGCCTGGTCACTTCTGCCATCTCACTCTCCATCCACCTGGGAATAGAAGTGACAACTATTGAGCCATCAGAATGAAAATCTTTACTAGCCCTGCAGTGCTCCAGGTACATAGAGTGACCTGCAACAGTACAGTTTTAGGAAGGATACTGATATTGTTATCTAGTAGGAAAATGTGAACCGAGCTTATATTTTAGCCTCTGTCTCAGGCTTTCTCACTTTGGTTCTTTCACACATATTCAACAAACATCCATTGTCTGTGATGTTCCAGGCACTGTTCTAGGTTATATAAAAATTAGAATTGAACAGACACAGCCACTTACTCTCAAAGAATTTACTATTCAGTAAAAGAAGACAAGTGCAATATAAAGTTATAATGCAAGATGGGTGAGTCTATTTGCATACATATTTATATGAAAATGAATAAAATCTTGTGGCTATTTTTATTTAATGACATCTGAGGATACTATAAGAGGTTAAGAGAAGGGCCAATGAATTGACATTCACTAATGACTCAAGGCAAGGTATGATAATTACCATTCTCAGTTGTTTTCAAAAAGACTTTTCTTCATATAATGATCTATAGGCATTTTTGTATGATCAGGGAATACCAAAATGACCAAAACTGACAAAAATTCATTCTGTCATGAAGCTTTCATACTACAAGGGCACAGAGCAGAGGGTAAGAAATTGTCCAAGGGGTTTGGAGGGGCAGCAGAGAATCACAGCACAACCTGGCAAATCTTTGTAAGAATTTGACTTTGTCCTTGAGTGAGATAGAAGTCATTGGCCTTTCTCATAATTTCCTAGTAAAGAAACAAATATGAAGACTAAAGGGACAGAGACTGGAATTCAAAAGTGATGTGACCCTGGAAAATTATTTTGAAGAATCTCAAATGTTTAAGCCTCTAAAAATTTTGATTAAGTATATGGCTGACAGAGGTCATAGAGAAATTTAAATAAAACTTCTGATGGATTTGTTGATACCATTAATACTTAGAATTATAATCACTTTTATAGCATTGTTGGAAAATTGTTGCAAACAGTAATCTTTTTTTAAAAAATGATTTATGCAAATTATACATAGCACCAAAATACATGCATACCTCCATATAGTTTTACAACAAATGACATTTATAGTTTTTGTTCTCTATAATCTCCAAGAATAAACTATTAGACATATATAATCATCCATATATACTGATATTTTAGTAGGTTAAGGATGATGTGTAATAATATTCAGAGAGGTACCAGGGTACCACCTCCTGGATTAGGATGGGTCATCAATATTTCTCTGAACTGCCTCTTGAGGGCTTATAATGAGCTTTGAAACCACTTAGGACATATCACCTGCAAGCTGGTGAGCAAGGGTTATGGAAAGGAAGGGTGTCCTCCCATGGAGAATCAAGAAACTGGAATGTTTTGGACTTTCTGGAATCCTTCATTCATCTTCATCTGGATGATTCTGCCTTATCCTTTAGTTTCCAGCCTGTAAGTTCCTCTCTCTGGAAGCCTTTCCTGACACAGGCTCTCCCTTCAGTTGATGCTTGGCCTTCATGTTATAACCCCTGCAGCACTGTGAAGTCATTGAGTGAATGGCCCCTTCCCACCAGACTGCAAAGGCTGTGGGGTGGCAGGAAGACTGAGTTCTTGCTGCATATGGTTTCCACCTGCCATTCAGTCGTGCTACCTAACAACTTTGTGACTGGCTGGCAAATTTCCTGTACAGGCAGTTCACTGCTTTCTAGGAAAGGCAGGTTCTTGTAATTGAATGGCCATCGTTTACTCCAGGGTGTATGTGAACATGTAATTCTGAGAGAGCTGTGGGCATTCCCCTAAATGATGTTTTTAAGGAAGATGGGAAAGGTTGAGGAGGCCACTAGGGAAAGAAATAAACCAGCAAATGTGAGTGCCACTATGGGAATAAGAAATGGGGTCCAAGGACCTCTGCAGAGGGTGGGGGGGCGGAAATAGAAAGCTGTAGAATGATTTCAAGCAGTTTGCTGAAGTGTTTCCAATATGAATCCTCTTTTCCATTGCCCCTGTGAAGTCATGGGTAAATTGTAAATTGCGCACCAATACTTTTGAGAGGCTCTATTATTTATGGTGTTCCCGAGAAAGGTTAAATTCTGTAATCACATTGGCTTAGGCAAGAATGGGACTGATGTGGGGATGTGGAGACATGATAGTGACATTCCTTTGAGAGGCAGATGGAAAAATACAGGTGTGAGAGAGACAGAAAGAGGGGGAAAGAGAGAGAGAGAGAGAGAGAAAATTTTGGAGGCACTTGGGGCAGAAAGAAACACTAAAACTTCTCTTTTTTCCCTTCTCTGATGCCTAGAATGGAAAAAGATTCATCCAGTCAAAGGAAAACTGCTTGTTTCTTGCTGGACAAGATAATTGCTATGAATTTGGAGGTGTTGGCTGAACAATCACCAATGTATGATCACCTGTTAAAGGATTAGGAGGATGACCCTGAAAGGTGCTGGTAACCTTGCCCTACCTAGCTTCATGCACACCCCTGTTTCTCATGTCAGAGGGCTCATACCTAGTGGACTCACACAAGTTTTGGGGTCAGCCAAGCCGGAGTCCAAATCTTGGAACTGCCATGTGTGTGGCTATGTGGCCACTGACCAGTCACTTCACATGTGTACCTTGGTTTCCTCACCTATAACATGGTGGTGACAAGACAACCCACAAGACTGTTAAGAAAACTGAGGATTATACTATTTATTTGATACCTGAGGCAAAAGCAGTAGTCAGCAGATGCAATTTTCCCTCTCACTCCAGAACAAGTTGCATTTGAACTTTTTTCTAGTGTCACAAGCAGTCATAAATAATGCTTATTCTAATTCTGTCCCACTTTTGTTCTAGGTCTCAAGTTTCCTATCTATAAAGTGAGATGATCCCTCAAAATCAGTCAGTTTCACTCTTCTTTGATAAGTCTAATATGATTTTAGAGGGCTAGCTTATGCTACAGACTGTTAGAAGAACTTTACTTATGGTAAAATACAACAAAACAAAACTAAAAGCTTTATATGGTAGACAATATTCTCACCATTATTTTACAGAAGAGGAAACTGAGACATGCAGAGGGTAGAAAATTTGTCAAGGTCACATAGATGGTAAGTGGCAAACCTGGGATTGAACTCAGAAAGCCTGTCACAGAATCCAGTTACCAAGTAAGGGCATACTACTTCTCTCAGATGGGAATAAAGCCAGCATACCACTGAATAGCTAGGATAACTAATTTGGTTGTCAAATGTAGGCAGTAGCTGTATAACTTTAAAAAAATAACAGAGGTATGCAAGGTATAGCCAAGTCCCCTTTGTTCCATTAACAAAAATGGAAAAGCATCTTTCTCTACACTACTCAAACGTGGCTCATGAAACACGTATCAGTAGCACCTGGAAGCTTGTTGGAAGCACAGAATCCTATTCCTAACCAAAACTACAAGATTGGAGGTATCATTTCAATAAGATTTTAGGATGCTTTCTGTGAACCTTAAAGTTTGAGAAATATTGCTTTTGTTTCTCTGAACATAAATGTCCTCATCTGTGACATGAGGACCTTGGACTTGAGATTGCCCGACTCCATTCTGGGGCTTGCATGTGGTCCACACTCCTGGTGGGGAGTCATGCTCTCCATGCCTGCTGAATTCACTCCCTCTTCCATCTGCATCAATCCTTAAAATCCTTCTTTAGAAGAACTAGAAAAATGAAGTTATTCTCTAAGGAATCATAGAAAAAAACTGCAAAACCTTTGCATTTTGCTAAATTGTGAAATTCAGGCTAACTCTTTACCTGGTTTACTATTTGCGTGATTTTTTAAAGATAAATTGATCAACTTTTTCATACTTTTATTGGGAGTACTTTTTATAAGAAGTACTTTTGTAGTTGAACATGCTTCTGTCAAGGTCAATGTGGCTTTATTTAGGATGATTTAGCAGATATACTTCCTTCCTTCAATGGAAGATACAAATGGCCTTTTTACTTTTACATTTATCATAATACCCAAGAAGGGTCCTTTCATTTTCTATTCTTTAGATGTTATTTTGTCACTTTTTCTTGATCTTGTCGACTAAAGAAAGAAGCCAAGCTTTTAAAGAATTAAAGTTACTTTTATTCGGAAGTCGTACTGAGGTCTATAGCTTATGAGTTCTTTCGCACTGCTCCAAAGCAGTGTTTGAGCTCACAGCTTATGTACAGGCGGAAGAGGGAGCGGGGTGGGGTTCAATACATGCTAAATCACATCAAACTTTCTCAGAAGTTACATTAAAGTAGAATCACATCAAGGTTTAAGTGTAAGAGTACATCTGGTTATAAATTACGTAGGCATAATCACTAACCCCATCTGACGTTATCTTATGTGTAAGACAAAGCAAAGACTAAGGTCATTTATCTTTTAATGAGTACAGTGACTCAGAAAAGAGACATCGGAGGCCTATGTGCTCTCTCCCGTTTTGTCTTTGAAGCATCTTTCTGGAGATCTGCACGTCATTGCAGAGTGAGGGACTTAGTAAAGCTGTGTTGGCAAGCAGAAATGAGCAAATGTAGCTTTTTATGTTACTTTGTTTCACAGTCTGTACCTTAGATTCCAAATGGACAATTTTTTTAAAAAAAGAAGAAAAAATGGAAAACTTCACATGTGGCTTTTATTTAAACAAAATGAAGTGAGCTAAGAAATCTTCTTCAATGTTTTCTAGTTCTCTGTGGCAAACTGGAAATTCTTTTATTGTAACTGCTAAGAGTGAACTTTTGCTAAACTTTCAGACAGGTAGAGTTGACTGGAGAGTGACACATGTCAGACAGGACTGGGTCCACATATTGTGATAAATAGAGGTAGATGGATAGGTAGATAGAGATAAATGGCTGTGTTTACTGCAGGCATCTTTAGAAGTCCTGACTGTACCCAGTGCCATCAGATTTGCAGACCCTGAGACACAGGAGGTGCACCTGTACATAGTCACAAAACTTTTGTTGACCAACAGTAGACCTGGATTTCTGACAGCAGAGGCTGACCTCATTTTCTCTTCTTTTTGCAGAAAATAACATATTTCTGAGCATTTTTATTCTTTGTACATTTCAGTGTGTGTCTGCTTGCATGTGTGTGCATACTTGAGCAATTGTTGTCACTATTTAATTTAACATATCCTGTAATTATAAGTAAACACATAAAGAGAAGAACCAAAATTCTTTCATCCAGTGTTCAAGAGCTGGTGGTTATAGCATTTTCATAACACCATTCTTCAGAATTTTTAGTTTTACAGCCTCATTGCCCTGATGTTGCCAGTGAATAGGGAGTATATTAATAATCAATGACTTCAGATTAGTGCTCTTCATCCCTTGCAACCCTATCTCAAATAAGTGATCCACAGAGTCCATTTATCTTTTCCCTCTTATTTCCAGCTAGTGGGAGGACAAAGATGTTTCTGTAAAATTGCTTGCAAATCAGCTGCAGGCACTTGTGCTGCTGGGAAAATGGCCAGTTTAACTCTGAAGACTTGAAACTCCTTCTCTAATGTGGGCTGATTTATTCTTAGATCGCCTCTCATTCCTACTTAGAAAATATTTTGCATGATATTGGAAATGGTCTTATGCTTTTGATTATTTTGCCCTAAGTCATATAAGTTTCTAATCTTCTAACTCCCCATTCTTTTCACAAATGTCTTATTACAAAATGAAAAAAATCACAGTTTTTAAAAGGACTTCAAAGCTACCCAATATTTGAACTTCATAGTTACGCTTGAAACTTCCACATAAATTGACAAAAAGTGGACAGACAGTTTAGGTCTTAATATCTCTAGGATGTCACATCAGTTAACTTCCACTGAAGGCTAGCTAGTCCACCTTCAAATGGAGAAAATGATGCAGTTTGTTTTTCTCCCACAACTGAATAGAAAAAATAATATAGATGGTCTTCAGATCTTACCTAAATAATTTGCAAACTATCAATGTCTTCTATATTTCAAAAGATAGGATTATGTAATGCCTTATTAATAGTTGAAATTGACATATTTCTAGAAAGGTTGGAATCATCAGATATGACATTTTTTATTTTGCAAATACCATGTAGAAATTCAAAAGTAGGCTCATGGTCTCCCAGAGCTCCTAGCCTGGAACCTACTCTTCACGGGTAGTGAGGAATTGTTGTGGTCACTGGATTGTTCTGTTCTTCTGGGACTGCTTTGTATACTGATTGTAAATATGAAAAACTCCTTCCCAAAGTCATTTTTCTCCCACTGTGCAGTCAAGCATGTTGTTTGTGCCTGGCAGAAGGAGCACAACGTGAGCACAGCTTTGGGAGGTGGAGCCACAGGAAGCTCTGCATTTCTTCCTCAACAACACTTGATTTGGAATCTGGAGACTTCATTCCTGGTGGGGGTAACAGCAACCTTTCCCCCATAATTAATTTCTGTAAGCAGCAGTTCATTAGCGAGAAGAATGACAGCCTTGAGACACTGATGCTGGCTTGTGTGTGACTCCAAATCTCTATCACCTTATTTAAAGGTGGAGTCAGCCATTAATGGTAATAATAATTCAAACATCTTTTAATGCCAACAGCAACACAACCACCTTAAAATAATTCTGGCTGTGAGAAAACTAAGCAATTTAAAGGCAGCTCATGTTCTCTCTAAGTTTTTCATGGCTGCTACTGGGAATTCTTGATAATTTATGAAGGCTTATACCATCAAATTAATTACATTTTCCGGATGCCACATGTCTTTTTTTTTTTTTCTTAATACCAGCAAGCTCTGAATTATAAGTAAAAATGCTGTAGCGATTCATTCCTCTGGTTTATAAAAAATAATAGTTGAACTATCTTAGAAATGCCATTATTCCAGGCACAGTCAGTTAAAGATGTGTCAGCAATTTTTTATTCTTCATCCTATGTATTTTTGTTTAAAAATTAGAAAATAGTGTATGAACTGGGAAGCATATTTTTCAACAAAGTGTGAAAAAAATTGTATTTTGCAACAAATTCAAGAGAGAAAAAGAGCTAGTTTCTGGGGTACTTGAATATCTAGTATAAGAGAATGTGAGTAGGGTTAGGGTTGAACAGTCCTGTAAAGTCGAATGTGCTAGACCTTAGACAAAACCTGAGGAAGTGACAGTGAACCGGGGCAATGCTGCTACAGAGGAGAATTCAAATAATGGAAAATAAAGCCTGTAAGCCAGGGTCTGTTTCTCCTGTTAACTGCTGCACTTTCTTACTATGGACTGGCTGTAACATTAAACAGGTAGACAGAGGCCTGGCAAAAATATCCCAGATTGATTAACTTTTCATTATGTTTTAAATCCAGTTTAGAGTAGGAATCACAAGTCCTGATTATGTGCTGACTTGATAAAATTAAACTCGACTTTTTCTCTAGTAAAGGTAATATAATAGAATTTTTTATTTATTCAACATATGGAGCCCTATTGACTAGTGCAGTAGTTTGGTGCAGTACAGAATAGTAGTTAGGAAAAGGAATTTTGGAGTCAAACAAATCAGGTACAAAATCCTGCTCTGCCTCTTATGAGCGGTGTGACCTTGAGCTAATTACTGAACACACCAAGCATTGGTAGCATCACCTAAGGCAGGGTTGGCAAATTTTGACCTGTGAACCAAATCCATCCCCCTGCCTGGAATGCAGCCATACCCACTCATTTGCATATCATCTGGCTGCTTTTATATTCTATGAGTAGAGTAGGACAGTCTAAACACACAATCTGTGGTACACAAAGCCTAAAATATTTACCAGCTGACCCCTCACAGAAAAATTTTCCTGACCCCTGATATAGAAAGCTGAAATAATAATAGTACCTACCTCATAGGTGGTTGTGACAATTAAGTGGGATATAGAGTACATATCATTTAGGACATTGTCTGGCACATGGTGCATTCTCATTAACTGTTAGGCATCATTAGATATGTTTTGCCAGATATTAGGCTTGATGCTGGGGGCACCATGACAAATAAAACATGGCTACACCCTCAGGGAACTGAAACCACCAATATAGTGTTGTAGGGTCACAGAAAACACAAAATGCTCAATGAGGACATTTAAGACCCATATAAAATCCCTACTTTTTCCCTATTTTAGGATCTGTAATATATAAAATGATGTTTATTGCTCTTCTTTGCAAGGGTATAAAACATCTTATAGATGACTTCTTGGTAATTAATCTTGCAGGGTTTTTTTCCCCTCCAACTTATATAATTGACAGATTATTGTGATTACAAATGCTGGCATGGAGAGGCTAAATAGAGAATTTGAACAGGACTGTTGACTCACTTTTCTGGATATATAATCACATATAGAAATAAAATGTTCCATGTGTTTAACTTAGTGTGATACAAGACCTAAAATTAAGGCTCAATATTGTGTGCTAACTGGACATCTGATTAAACATGGAGGGCTTCAACAGGTCTAACTGTTGAAGTTAGACCTAACTGTTGAAGTTCCCTCACCACTCTAATCCCATGAATAAAGTCCCTAATCCAAACAACCCTCCTTATCAAACAGACCAGGTGGACTTCCTACTTAACCCTGAATAGGAGGTTTCAATTGCCTGTTGGCCCTTGGAATTATTCAAACAAGCCAATCACACTCTCCCAGGGAGCCTGGGCACACCCTGTTGTCTTGATACTACAAAGCCTGCCTCCCACAGTCCCTGGTTGTTCATTATATTCTCACTTGCAATGTCCATGGGCTTTGTGTGACATATGATATCCTTCTCCACCAGGTTATGAGCATATGTGACTAACTGCTGCTGATCTCACCTGTCCAGTGTCAGGCATTCATGTGTTTGGTCATCTTCATAAACCTAGGGTGGGAGTCTCTCCTTCATTGAAGGGATGAAGAGGAGGTGATTAAAACTCTTGACTCAATGAGCACCATGACATACTGGAAACTCCTGGAGCCAAGCACAATTTAACACTCACAAAGAGCCTTGGCACTTTTAAAAAGGAAAGAGCAGGACCAGAAGTCACTTAATCATGATAAAGGTATAGCATAAGAAGTGCTGCTGCTTCAGACTTCATCCAAAACAGCCTAAAAATATTAGGTGAGATGAATCATGTGGAGCAGGTGCTCAGCTGGTCCCCACAAAACAATCCCAGTGTTTAAACTGCTTGCCTGCTACAACAACATGTTTTTTTGGAAGAGGATATGTAACAACTGGTATCCTGGACTGATTAGACAGTTAATGTCGTTATTAACAGGTATGTTAAACCAAAGTAGGGTGAAGTGCTAAGAAAGAAATCTTATTTCTAATCCTTATCCTCAACCCCTAAAATAATATTTTTCCAATTAGAGATTTTTAAAGTAAATTTAGTTGTGTGAGTATCGTCCTAATCCAGTTTTAGAACTTTTCATAAACCTCCAAATTTCTCTTGTACCCATTTGCAATTTATCAGTACTTTCATCCCTAGCCCTGGGTACTGATTTGATTTCTGTCTCTATGCATTTTTCTTATCTAGACATTTTATATAAATGGAAGCATATAATGTCTAGTACTTTGTGTGTCTGAATTCTTTCATGTAAAATAATGCTTTCAAGGCTTAAGTGTAGACGCATGGGCCAGTAGTTCATTCCTTTATGTTGCTGCATAGTATTCCATTTGTATGCATTTTATTTATCCATTAACCAATTAGATATTTGTGCGTTTTTCAGTTTGGGGGCTAGTAGGAATAATGCCATTATGAACATTCATAATGTTTTTGTGTGGGCTTAAGTCTTCATTTTTCTTGGGTGGACTCCTAGGAGCAGAATTGCTGGGTTGTATGATTGCTTTAACTTTTAAAGAAACTGCCAACTATCTTCCAACTGGCTGTACAATTTTAAAGCATCTTTCTTCAGTACAGTAGTCCCCCACCTTACCTGCAGGGGATGCATTCTAGGACCCCCAGTCGGTGCCTGAAATTATAAAGAGTACTGAACCCTATATATACTATATATTTTTTTCCTATTTACACATACATATGATAAAGTTTAACTTATAGATTAGGCACAGTAAGATATTAACAGCAATAACAACAAAATAGAACAATAATAACAATATATTGTAATAAAAGTAATGTGAATGTGATCTTTCAAAATTTCTTATTGTACTGTAATCGCCCTTCTTGTGTTGACATGAGATGATAAAAATGCTTATGTGATGAGATTAAGTGAGATGAATGACATAGGCATTCTAACATAGCATTACTCTACCACTGATCTTTTGAACAGGGGACGGAAAGAGGATCACTGAGCCATGACCAAGTGACAATCATGGCTATGTTAGACAAGGGGATAATTCACATCTCAGTTAGAAGGAAGGTGCAAGATTTCATTACACTACTCAGAATGGTGCACAATTTAAAACTTATGAATTGTTTATTTCTGTAACATTTCCATTTAATATTTTTAGTCTTTGGCTGTCCATGGGTAACTGAATCTGAAAAAAAGTGAAATTGACAATAAGTAGGGGGAGCACTGTATTTGCAATTGACTTGTCTTTTTCATTGTAACCATTCTGAAGGGTGGATAGTAAAATGTCTATTCACATCTTCTGCCTATTTTTAATGAAGTTGTTTGCCTTCTTTATTGAGTTCTAAGAGTTCCTTAAATATTCTTGCATAAGTCTTGAATCAGCTATTTGATTTGTGAATATTTTCTCCCATACTGTGGCTTGTCTTTTTATTTTCTTAATTGTGTTGCTGGAGGTACAAACGTCTGTCATTTAAACAAGCTCCCATTTATCAATTTTTCTTTTATGGGTTGTGTTTTTGATGCTGTTTCTAAAACTCTCTGCTTACTCCAAGATTAAAAAAAAATCCTCCTCTGATTTATTAATATTTAGCTCTTAGATTTAAGTAATCAATTTTGAGTTAATTTTTGTTATAGTTTGAGGTAAGTTTCTTTTTTTGGAATGTAGATACATAATTGATCACCATTTGTTGAAGATATTCTTTCCCCTTTTAGATTGTGTTAGCATTTTGTTGAAAATCAATTGACTATAAATGTAAGAGTTTATGGACTTTTTTCATTTATCTGTATGCAATACCACATCTTAACTATTATGGCTTTATAGTAAGTTTTGACATTAGTAGTGTAAGCGCTCTACCTTTGTTTTTCCTTTTAAAAATAAAAAATTTCCTTTAAAAACTATCATGACAATTCTAGGTATTATTATTGAATTGTCTATTTCTATGTTCAGTAGATATTTATAGACAAAAATAGACTTTAAGACTTCCTGCACTCTGTTAGAAAATGGTCTCCTCTTCCATGCAACAGACATACCAAGTCCATATATATGTTACAATTCTCTTAAAACTGAGACCAGTTTTACTGAAACCGGTTCAGTTTCATATCAACTGAACACTTGATATGTCCCAGGAATTTTGTTAGATGCTCAGGAGCACAAATAATAATATATAGTCCCAGCCATCAAAAAGCAAGATAAGTCACACAAATAAATGGCTGATTTCAAAAGAACATAGTAAATGTTAAAGTTGAAGCAGTCACAGGATACTTTGGAGAACAGAGACTAGTCACGTGGTTAAATTTGGACTTTCAGGTAAGGCTTCTTGAGAGGGATTATGCATAAACCAAAGCATTAAAAATATCTAAGAAGGAAAGATATTCCTGGTGGGTAAAAAATGACACAAGTAGAAGGATGACAGCAAAGCCCGGTGAAATGTTTTAGTGCAGTGGGTCTGACTGATTTCAGTTAGATTTTTCTTTCCGTGGGTCTAGTTGATAACATTGATAGTTTTTTCTACCTTTCAGTAACTGTCCTCATTGTTTTTGGCCTCAGTTGGCTAGGGCACCCTATGTCATGTTTTTATATGGATGAGGAGTTTCACAGGTCACATAATATAACATATGGCAAGAATAATTATAGTGAAGAAGTGCATGGACTAAGGTAGCAAATGTCAGAGTTCCCAGTTCTAGAATCCGTTCTGTTTCATTACCTCATATGAGGACTTTCAATCCTTTATTTATAGGTTTAAGCTTATTGGTTATATTACGATAGCGGGGCAGATGTATATAGAGTTTTGCTGTGCAAACTATGGTCCATGGCTATCAACATTAACATCATGTGGGAGCTTGTTAGAAATGCAAAATCTCAGGCCTCTTCAGACACACTGAATTAGAATTTATGTCTTAGCAAAGTCTTAGGTGACTTGTGTGAACATTAAAGATTGGGAATCATAGGACTTGATCCTCTTAAAGTTATTTGTAGCCTTTATATATAATTATAAAACCTTGGTATAATCAGTATGATTGAAAGCATTATGGAAGTTGCTGTAATTAGAAATGTGGAATTTCACATATACTTATATGATTAAGAAGAAGTGGACCAGGCATGGTGGCTCACACCTGCAATCCCAGCACTTTGGGAGGCTGAGGTGGGCGGATCATGAGGTCAGGAGTTTGAGACCAGCCTAGTCAACATGGTAAAACTCCATCTCTACTAAAAATACAAAAAAGAAAATTAGCCAGGCATGATAGCAGGTGCCTGTAATCCCAGCTACCTGGGAGACCGAGGCAGGAGAAGCACTTGAACCTGGGAAGGTGAAGGTTGTAGTGAACCAAGATCACACCACCGCACACCAGCCTGGGCAACAAGAGCAAGACTCTCAAAAAAAAAAAAAGAAGAGAAAGAAAAGAGATATTAGGACAATGAGTGTGACACTTAGTCTTTTATTATATAATGACATACCTAGTGTATTGAGCAAACTCGATGGACTAATGGAGTATTTTCATAAAGCAACTTTATTTTGTATTCTCATTGTCCTTTTATCTTTATTTAGTGGGGTTAGTTTTCTAGGACTCTAAAAAACTATTTAAAAGTTCCATGACTCCCTAGTCCGGGACTTTCTGGTCTATTCAGGTTATAAAATAGGTTTCAATTTAGAAAATAGAGAATTCAGGTCTTTCATTCAAGAGCATGCCTTATTTTCTATTCCACTACTAGGTACAAAACTCTTAGAGTGAGCAGTCTGCCCTAGAGGACACACGTGGGAAGCTTCTTCCCTCTTTTTGACTTACTTCCTTCCCCATTTGATAGCTACTGACTTTGGAGGTGGCAGGAGTAGGAAGAGGTGATCTGGAAGGAGGACAGATAAGGAAAGTAGGAGAGTTTTTGTTTCCCTGTACTACCTTAGACTGGTGTTGAGGCAATCCAGTTTGACCAAACTTCTTTAGCTCCTCTGTGCTGAGGTCTATTTGGGCCTTTAGGTGCCCCTCTTGGACAGAGCCTCCCTATTTCATATGGCCTTGAAAAGTTGGCCTTGACAAATCATAGGGGACTTAAGCCATTTCTGATCCTGCAACCATTTCTCAATCTTGGAGCAGCCAGCCAGCCAGTCTACTTTTACATTTAGTTGAAAAGCACAAACATTAATCCACTGTAAATGTTCCAGCTGCAGGAGACACAAATCACATAATTTGAGAGTTCTTGGGAAGCACCTTTCTCCAGACCTCAGAATGGTGGAACCCATTGCACATCATAACTCTCTCCAAGGTGTTCCTTTCTAAAATGCCTTTCTCATCTTAATGCTTGACCCAAACCTCAAGCTAGGCAAACAGATAATAGCTATGAAACTGGTTTTCATATATTTTCTTTACAAATTTGTGTCTTGATATGGTATCTGTTTGATGAATATCAAATCTATTGAATCTTCATAACTCATTTAAATATTCAATTAAAAAATAGAGGTAAAACCGGTCTCAGTTTTAAGAGAATTGTAACATATATATGGACTTGATATGTCTGTTGCATGGAAGAGGAGACCATTTTCTAACAGAGTGCAGGATTTCCTTGACAAATCTGTGCTCTGGTGGATCACTCAAGGAATGTCCATTGGTAAGAGGGCTGAAGGATCTCTTAAAGGAAAACAGAAACCAGGCAGCATGAACTTGATGAATATAGAGTAGATATTTGGAAGAGAGTATGGATTTTGATTACATTGTCTGCCACATAAGTATATTTCTAGCTCCAATTTTCTGGGACATCTGAATCCTTAGAGAATTCAGTAAACAAAACTAAAATAGCACTTACACTGAAAGCCATAGCCCACTGTGGACTCAACAACTCTATTTTCAGAATGTTTGCAACAGTGACCCAGAGAGGAATATACCATCTTCATAATTCTGCTACAGAAAAGGACTCAAGAAAGGACCTAGGCAATAAAGTCTCTAAGTACTTGGGAAAGAGGAGAGAGAACAGGTGTAGAGGCTCAAGGAGCAGGTAAGTGCTTGTAGGTCCCAGGAAAGTAGTAGTGTTCACACAGAGTGGTATCCTCAGAAGTGCAGAGAGAGACTTTATTTCTTCTTGGAGCACTGATGACTGCTACAGTATAATGGCTACCCACAAGTAGACTTGTCCATGAACCCACAGGACCCTCCCATGAACAAACGGAGTTGCAGTGGAGCAGGGAGGAACTGGAAGAGCTGAAGTTCTGTTGAAGCAGATAGGGATTGTGGCATAATGGAATTTCAGCACAAATATTTGTATATCTCATTTGTTGTCCATGGGATAACAAAGACTAAGAAAACTTGGGTTTCATAAAGAGAATGTTCAGAATGCAAAGGTCAGTCTCCTTCATAAATGGAGTAGTATCATGAACACTGTGAAGCAACTTGCAAAAATAGGATTCACTGTCATCAAGAACAGGGCCAGTCTTGCTGAGGAATCATAAAACCTCATGAAAGAGCAAGCCTGCAAATGTGCTCCTTTTTCTCTCCATTTTTCTCTCATTCTGAGTGGAGGAAGCACTGAAGCAATTATTTTAGTCACAAACCACTGACATATGGTTAGCAGAACATATAGAAGTTAACCTTAACCTTTTCATCTTCTAGAAAGTTACATCTATTTCAACTGAATTAGCATTAATGCATATGCACCTTAAAAAATTCTGTTAACAACACTAACCACTCTTCCCTGTATTGTGACATTCCTTTCTCTATCCGTCAACGCCATTTTTGGATCTTCATATTTTGTTCTGCCAATTTGCAAAAATTCTCCATCCTCATTCATTCTTTCTATTTTCTTTCTCACTTCACTCACTTTTCAAAATAAAGAGGAAAGAATATTTATGAAAAAAAAAAACACACATGCATCTCCAAATGCTTTTCCAAATAGCGAAAATGACTTGCTTTACCGTTTCCTTGGATAAGCATGTTATTTGAGCACTGTATTGCATGGAGACTCAATCTCATGTTAATATTTTACTGTGTTTAGTTTAATATTTCTGTATCTGCATCTCTAGGCTGGGAGGATAGGGAAGGTATCCTCAGAGATGTTTGGGCTTCAGGCCAAAGACGAGAGTCAGACTGCCACATGAAACAGGATTCAAAGCTGAGAGCAGGGCTCAGCTGCAAAGCATATGTTTAGGGGAGAAGAGTACATCCCTTCTTTGTAGTAACATTACCTTTGATACATTCCTCATTTGGCAGTCTTCACTAATAAAGCATATTTAAAGAAAACAGTCTTGTGAAAAGACTTGGTTTTCATCTTTCCTTGTTTTAATTCATCAGATTCAGCAGTGCCCTTTTCAGAGCATTAAGGTTAGTGGTCTTTAACAAAGATTTATAAGGCACATACATGCTAATGTCAAATCAGATGAAACAGACTTAAGTGTTTCTGGAGAATGGAGAGGGTGAGGTTAACTTCTGTCCATTTGACTAACCGTATGGTAGTGGAGCATGACGAAAATAAATGGAGCACAAGAGTCCCATCCTTAGTCAGACAACATGATTTCATTTATTACCAAGGTGAAAGCAGAGACCAGTGACTGGCCACCATGCTGCACGATTGCATTTTCTGGTACATTTGTGCTGCAGCTCTGAACTAAGGAGCTGGGTCATTCTCCTATTATGTTAGACAAAGTATGCAAGTCATTGAAGGCCTTCCAGGTAGCAACATCTGGGTGATACTTCACAGTACAAAAAGGGCCTCAAGGAACTCAGCCTCAAGTAGTTGCACAGCTGTTTCAGGTTGGAAAATATGGTGTCCTCTTTGTGAGAATGTCCTTGAAACATTTTTCATTGCTGATTGCAAATTTCAGTTTTTCAAGAGTATTCATATAATGTTACAAACATTTGTGAGCAACATTTTAAGGGTTGTATACTTCTCAGAGGGAGTACTTTTTGGAACTGGTCATATAGCTCCCTGATATAAAATGTATGCTTTTGGAATGTGGGGTATATGTTTCATCATTGCTCCATAGGCAAGATCAATCATAGCATTTTCTAGTTTCTTTCTTTCTTTCTTTTTTTTTTTTTTTTTTTTTGCATTTTCTAGTTTCTGATGTGAGAATAATTGAAAATGTCCTCTTCCACTTCTATTCTGGTTTGGTAGTTCCTAAGAGTTTTTGTTTTGTTTTGTTTTTCCTAAAATAAAAAAGGTAAAATTAATTAAACAATTGGCTTCATGAGGTTAAATTTTAAAAATGACACCAAAATATTCTACTGATATATTCAGGAAACTTGGTACCATCCCAGGACTGAGTCAAATGTAAGTCTAAAGGTTAAACACCTATCTTATTAATGAGTCTTTGGAAAAGTAGCTACTTAAAATAATTCATCTGGTGAATTAACTGAGCCTCAGATTAGCCCCACAAATGCTAGGTTTATGCTTTCTGACCAAATTAATTACCTCCAAATGATAGCTTGGAATTGACCAACCACTAGTATTCAGACTTGCTACTACTTGGGCAAGAGGAACAGAAATAAAATAATAATTAAAAAAAGAGAGCAGCCAAGTACAGAATGAGAAGAGTGAATATTCTCAATATAACAACTGCTAAACAAATTCTGAAGTCTCTGGGCACAGAGGCTGTGACCCACCTTCCATTTCTCTACAGATCCATATATCTACACAGAGAGTAGTTAGTGCTATTGTAAGAATTTTAAAAGAGCTTGAGAGGCCATAGGTATATATCATCCTTGGCTGTGATATCTGTGTAATAGGTTTTTCAGAGTTAAAATGAAAATCACGTTTTTTTTTTTTGCTTTTGTATTCATAATACATAGATATTTTGTCATGAAGAAATTTCAGGTGGTCAGAATTTGGTAACAACAAATGCCACAGGACATAGTTTCAAAAAACATCAAATAAATAATTTGTCAATAAATGAAAGAATACTGGTGCTAGGACTAAAACACTAGTCACAATCTCAATCTAAATAGGAAGATGAAGTTAAAAATTGGCAGGGGGCTGTATGTGAGGGCGATCTGGCTGTGACATGTGTCACCCCATTGATTGCCAGCGTTGATTCAACTGATCTGGCTGGCTTGGCGGGTGTCCCCTTCCTCCCTCACCACTCCATGTGCCTCCCTCCTGAAGCCGTGTGCTCGGTCAAAGAGGATGGCCATTCCCGATAGAGGAGAACCAGTATTCAGTCAAGGGTATACAAGTAGCTGTGCTCCCCTGCTAGAACCTCCAAACGTGCTCTTAACAATTGGCAAGGGGCTCAGCCTCATGACTGGGTTCCAGGGCTAGGGAGAAAACAAAAGCAGGCTCTGGAGTCGGTCAGCTCTCTAAAGACTGATTCTGCAGCTTCATTAACCTTTAGTTTCCTTACCAGACATTAGCTGACTTCGTTCTTACAGTCAACCTATAATACAAGCACCCCTATTATTCAACGTTCACAGGTTAGAAAAGTGAGGTCCAGAGAGGTTATATAGTTTACTCTGGGTAACATAGTATGATTGAGTGAGGATGGAGCAGGAGACAGACCCAGGGCAACTGACCGTAATGTCAATAATAGCACATTCAGCACTGCCAGTAATCCTAGTGATGTAATGTTGAAATTCCAAGTCATATCTCAACACAGAATGGCATCTGTTATTATTAAGCTTACCAACACAAGTTCATCTAAAACTCAACCCAGGTTCCTAATTATGCAGATTTTTTTTTCAAAAGAGAAGATCCTTAGCTAGAATTGGAGTTTTAATTTTTAATATCACTTTTCTTGTATTTAATAATATTTTTCTGATTATTGAGGTGATAAATAGAAATGTAGTAAGGAAATAAAATTTTCACATAATTCCTATTAGAGATAAATACTTTTAGCATTTTGTTGGATTGTTCTATTGCATTGTATTAAATGTATGTGTACATGTATGGGTGTGTGCAGGCAAGATCATGGGAAACTTAATTGGTGGCAAAGCCAGGGTCCAAATCCAGGTCTACCTGATGCAGATTTTTAGTATGTAACTGTATATACATCAAAAAAACACATATCTGCATATGTAACATATATTAATTAGATTTTACTTCACTGCCATTGCTATAATTTATATTGTAAATCTAGTCTTCAAAGACCATTGTCACATTTACATTGTTTTATAACTATATTGTAAGTTATGTAGACTCTTTTTAACTGATCTCACTGTTCACCTGAGATCTTTTATACCCACAATCCCCTGTTTTCAAGTTTCTTATTTTGACTTGTGTCTTATTTTACATATTAAACTTAATAAAAAGGTTAGGGCTTATATTCAAATAGTTGTTTTCAGGAACAACTTTCAGAAATAATTTAAATATTATATTTTCTGATCCTCTTGGATGTCTGAAAAATTAGGTGCCTACACACAGAAATTAAGTGTTAAATCCATATTCTATGTATGCCACTGGATCTGATCCCCTAGCCTCTCATCTTTAACCCAAAATATATCTTTACTGTGTTTTTATGAATGCTATATTAAGATATTACATCTGTCCTCTGCTTTTTTTTTTTTAAAAAATTCCTTTTCTCTTATATCCAGTATGCCATGGAAAGACAACACCATAATTTTTAATCATAAAATTCTGCCTTTCACATTGTACAGATTTTCACAACCAAGATTCTTTTCTCTTTATGATTTAATACTGCATTTTATTTGATTTAATATTCTCTTATGTGCATTTGAGAACCCAAGTGAGAATTTAAGAAAAAAAATCCTTGTCCTTGCAATAAATCTGTTTCAAAGGAAGACACCTGTCATACTCTTAGGCTTGTCCCTTTCTTTAGAACTGTGATACAGTTTCAAAAGCATGCTAATTTCTTCTTGCTCATCCTTGCATAGGACAGTCTATGTTTACTCAAGATTGACTTAAAATAAGTTTGGAGTTGAGATTGATGTGGGCCTCTGTCCAATTCTTTTATTTTCAAGTGAAGAAGGGAAAAAAACTAGACTTACCATAATTTTATTTGAGTGGCTTTGGTATTCTGAATCTGGGGGTAGTGGAAAGAAGTTTGCCTCAGAGCACTTGGGCCATCATTGCAGGTAACTTTGTCTCTCATCCAAGTCAGCATTGCAGGCTCATTATGGCCATGGCTAAGGTTCCCAATGGCACCGTGCTCAGAAACTCTTTGTCTAGCTGGTGTCCTGCTGCGTTGTAGATTTCACATTTTTCCATTGTGTGGTGCTTGGTCTGCTCTTACCTCTAGCCCTTTCCTCTCTGATTTGAGGGCTGCCTGTCACATATTCCTGGGTCTCATCTATCTGCTTTCTAGTACTTTTGCACTTTAGGATAAATAAAGAACGGTATGTAACTCACTGTCTTACCCAGAAGTTCAGAACTGTGGTACACACATTTAAAAATTAAATTATAAAATATGACTTGGGAGTCAGATAACCTGGGTCTACCTTTCTGGCTATGTGACTTTTGGAAAATTATCTGATTTTTCTGATCCTCAGTTTACCAGTCTATAAATTGGAGGAAACAACTTTCTCCTCTGCAGAGCTGCTGTAAGGCTTTTGGGAGACATTGAGGCGAGTCTATGGAGAAGATCTCCAGCCAGCAGCTATGGTTTCCTAGTGAGCCGGATTCCTATGAGCATCCTTGTCAACACATTCCCACAACCTACCACTCTCAATCAACATCCATCCTCTTTCTTATAGTTACTTTTGTATTTTGTGTGATACTTTTGTATTTTACACAGCTCTTAGTAAGCACTTAAACTTAGTTTGTTCTCAATAAATACTTAAATCTCCTGTGATGGCCCCAAATTTGGGTGTCTTGGGGAATGTTAGTGAATCATCTTCTGAAGTAGTTTCTCATATCCTGTTTTTAATTAGCTTCTTTCCCCCATGGATGCACTTTAATGGGAAAAGAATAAAAGAAATAAGACTGTGGGGAGTGAGAGCCTGGGGAGTGACGGAACTACAGAGATGGACTGGGAAACACTACGTGTGAACACAACGTAAACAGCAGGCTGTCTGGATGTCACCCCATGGCCTCTTCGGCACACATGCCTCATTCCTTGTGAGATTCGTAGCAATGCTGTCCTGTCCTGAGAGTTCACATTAATCCCTGTCCCAAACAGCCTTGGAAATGGGAAGCCAGAGAAGGAAAAGGTGGATTTCATGAAAATGCTCTGTCACTAAACACTTTCCTGCTGCCTTTGTGCTGTATCCTGTCAGTACTCAACCATATGGTGTTAAAACACTCTCTAAAATGTGATTTTTGAAGGCTACTTTGCAGTTATAATGAGTAATTGTGAGCTGCTTCACAGTTAGAAACGAGTGAAAGTGGCTCCTATGGTATCACCAAACTTCAAAATGCATTAGAAGAACAGGAGGAAAGAAGGAAGGGAGGGAGGGAGGGAGGGAGGGAGGTGATCTCTATTCCCATTTCTCTGTGAATCACAGTGGTTACCTCTAACAGTTTGATTCAGAAGGGAGCACTAAGGCAGTCGCTTCAAGCCATTATGAGTCCAGCATACTCCTGAACTGTGCTTTCATAACTGTCCCTCTCCACAGCTCCTTATTTCACCTTTAAAGATGAGTTTCTGTGTCTAGACTTCAGGGCATCTTAACTTCCTTCTAACCACAAAACTCATCTGCTACCACAACTGGGGATTGAAGAGGCTCCTTCTGGTGACCACTCCAGGCCTGTCAATTAGGTAGGAAATAGCCAGCATTAGCTGGAGCAGTTTGAATTTGATTAACTGATGCTGTACATTAAGAAGAAGAAAAAAATAGAAAACATTGCCCAAATTGACTGGGTTATCTACAAGCTTAAACATCCCAGGAGGTATTTCTGTATCTTTAGATAAAGTAGGATGGGACTGCCCAACCAGATCATTTCCATAGATGTCACAACAGAACCCTATATCTGTTAACTCCTCTCCCCTAGAAGTAGAGATATGAGGATGCCAGAGGGCAGTGTTTCCAAAACACCCTGGCTCAGTGCTGCTCATCCCAAGTCACACAGCTCATTGACCTCAAATCTCTTTAAAATGAAGGGAATAGACCTGATGCCCTTCAAAGGCCTTTCTAGTTTTGACATTTGATGACCTGATGATGCAAATTTGCTCAAGCATTAGTTTAATACTACTTGCCATCTTTTAAGTGAGCAATACAAAGTTAGTACAAGTCACAGACATAACAATTACAAAGACCCTTCGTGCTAACACTTTGGAGGGGAAGCTCAGACTAAGCACACCCTCATGTAGAAGGAGGAGCTTCTTTACTCTCAGACCTGCATTTGGCTCTCCAGGTTCTGCCTTTAATCAGCTAAGCAACAATGGCAAAGCTAATTAAAACTTTTAAACTGGTTTCCTCATTTGTAATGTGAGAGCTGGTTTGTTGTAAATATTAGAATTCATGTATGACAGTGCCTGAAACATAGTAGGTTCTTGATCATTCATGGACAGAAGTCTGCTCTGTGACATTGGTCAATTCTTACCCCCTCTATTCTCTGTTTCTTCCCCTTTCATGAGTAGAGTAAGAGACAGATGAGCTCAGAACCAGGCCTCGTCCCTAAATTCTCTGATCATTTCAGAGCCCTAAAAGACTGCTCCTACAAAATATATTCTGTTTATTTGACACATTTCAGTCTCATTTCCTCAATTTGTGTTCTCCTACAGTTTTACTTTCTGAAACAGTTTGTTCTGTGACAAAAGGTTTGCAAAAAATACAGGGATAATTGCTAAAGTTTCTCTCTTTTTGACAGTAATTCAATGCCTTTAACAAAATTTATAATCCTTTTGTACCTAAATGTTTATAAGTGTTGTTAAACCATAATGTAAAAGTATATAAACATTTTCACATGTTCTACCAGATCAAATATGGTACGTATGATAATAATTAGAACCACCAACCTAACATATTGTGAAAAATGCCACATATGCATTTAATTATAGTTTCTGATTTTCAAGCATGCATTCAGGGAAGGGAGGAAGTAGCTTTCTATTTAACTTCTTCACTGCTAACAGAACGTGCATGTGTTTTGGCAAGTTTCCTAGGGAACATCTGTCTAAAAGGGAACATTGGGGAGTTAATCGACATCTACGGAGCTGGGCAACTGCTGTATGGCCCATGCTGTCTCCATTAAACTTCTTAACTGTGTCTCCTTTAAGCAGAGTCACAAAACATACTATTGATTCAGCTCTTTGAATAAAAAGCAAATCACAAGCAAAACTTAAACTGGTTTATTTACAGAATAGCTTTATGAAGTTGATAAACAATTGAGCCTCTTTTTCCAAAAGAATTGTTTGTAGAAGATGCCAATACTGGGGTGGGGAATAGAGTTATAAAGAGGGATTTGTAAATGGCTTGTGGATACATTTCCAACTGCTCATAGCAAAGGAATGAATGGAAAAACACTCCTTGGAACTGGGGGTGGGGATGGAGAGGGTTACAAAGATGGCAAATGAAACAAACTAGCATTTTGATATTGCCTCAGTTCTGGTTGGAGGAAGCATGATGAAGAATCTGAAAAATAGCAAAGAGCCTAAAAATTTAGAGGAACTAGGTAGACGGACATAGTCATGAGTCCCTTAATGACAGGATTACGTTCTGAGAAATGAGTCATTTGGCAATTTTGTCATTGTGTGAACAAACATCATAGAGTATGCTGACAAAAACCTAGATGGTAGAGCCTACTACACACCTAGGTTATACAGTATATATAATCTGTTGCTCCTAGGCTACAAACCTGTGCAGTGTGTTACTGTACCATATACTGTAGGCAATTATAACACAAGAGTAAATAATTTTGTGTATCTAAACATATCTTATGAAACCATCCTTGTATATCCAGTTCATGTTGACCGACACATCGTTATGCAGCTGATGATTGCAAATAGAATGGGATTAAGTCTTTCCTTTCTCAGCTAGGTCTGACAAGGAACTCACTAATGGTTTCCAGATGAAGAAAGACTTTACATGATAGAATGAATGAATTGCTCTGTGCTACTTGGAAAGTCAGCAGAAATGAAGAATTTGAACTGAATGCTTTGCTCTAAATCCTGATACTAATTTTTTTAAACTGCAAGTAAAATATTTTCTTCTTTTTAAAATTAATTATGCCACATCAAAGACGCTGATGCCATGGTGACGGGCAAAAGGTTAGATATAGGGCAGCTAGATAATATACAGGACAGCTTGTTCAATGTGAATTGCAGATAAATAAGAAATAACTTTAGTTTGCTAAATCTGGCCATAGTAGTCAGACAACAATCTAAAATAAAAGCCAAAAGGCAGAATCAGGTAAGCAAGGCTAAAACAGGACTGATAAGAAAGCAAAGCTGTAGAGAGAAATTACATATGTGGGTAAAATACAGGAAGATACCAATTCTAAAGAAAGATAAAGTGATGGGAGGAGTGGGAGAATGGTTGGTTTAAAAAACAAGTCAGGAATGAAAATATTTGCAGACCCAGAAAAAGGAATCCAAAGCAGAACAGTGACTCAGATAGGGGGCATGTTAGTGGGGCATGGCCAGAGCAGCTGGATGAGTTGCTAGGAGCTGTCATAGCAAAATGCCAGACCAAATGCTTAGAGGCAAGAAGTCAAAGTTCAAGGTGTTGGTATGGTTGATTTCTTCTGAGGCCTCTCTCCTTGGCTTGTGGATGACCATCTTTCTCCCGTGTGTCCACATGGTTGTCCTTCTGTGCATGTCTGTGTCCCAATCTCCTCTTCTTAGAAGGACATCAGACATACTGGGTTAGGGCTCACTTATATGACCTCACTTTACCTTACTTAACTCCGGAAAGGGCCTATCTCTAAATACAGTCACATTCTGAGGTACTAGAGGCTAAGACCTCAACAAAGGAATTTTGTGGGGATGAAGTTCAGTTCATAATGTGATGTTATACTTCCGGCTAAGGAGCCTAATTGAAATTACTGCAGTGAAATTCCACACGCAGTTTTTTGGTGCCAGGGTAGGGAAAACAAAATGAATAGGGCATGATTCTTGTCCTCAAAAGCACAATATAGTAGGGGAGCCGGACAGATACACTTGACTAGTGGCTTAGAGACAAAGGGTGAGGTCAGATAGTGGCTCATCCACTTACTGGCTAAGTGAACTTGGACAGTTATCTTATTTGATAAAAAGGTGTAATCCTATCTACTTAGTAGAGTAGCCTTGGGGATTAGTGAAAAGAACTAAATATGACCTGAGAAGGACTCCATACTTCTATATTTAAGTCCTTGTGGACAAACTGTATCCTAACTTAACAGGTAGACGAGATTGCAAACTAACTTAGGATATGCTCCTGTAACAACAGCTGGGTCTTGGCCAATCTCAGCAGCCATACTTCAACCACTTGTACACTGCTAAGTGTTCAAACTGTATTCAAATAAGACGAACATTTAGCTGTAACCAATTCAGCTGTTTCTGTACCTCACTGCTGATTTCTGTACGTCATTGCCTTTCTTTGCCTGTAAGTTTGTTCAGACCACAAGGCATTCCTGGAGTCTCTCTGAATCTGTTGTGATTCTGGGGGCTGCCCCATTCATGAATCTTTCATTGCTCAATTAAACTCCCTTAACATTTGACTTGGCTGAAGTTTTTCTTTTAATGGTATTAAGTCCAGTTCCTGATGAATAATGGCAGCTCTTACTATTATGAAGGGTTCAGGAAACATATAGGGAGACGTTAGCTGTTACAACTAGAGGAATTTATACAGTTTCCTAAAAAAGTTGTCATGAGAGCTGAGCCTGAAAGCACCAGGACAGTTTTGCCAGGTAGAAAAAGGGGCTACATTAAAACACAAATATGAAACAGCAAGAGGCATATACATAATTCAGTTGCCTAGAGCAGTGCATGGCTGATGTGAGCAGCAGGAAATAAGGCAAGAAAACAAAGTTGGTGCCATGTCATGAAGTGCCTTGAATATCATGCTAAAATATCTGAAGATTATGCTATAGATAAAGTAAAACATAGGTATTTTGTGTAGTTGTATTTGTTTTGGCATTATTTTATTATATATATATATAAATAAATAGATATATAGATATATTTATTATATATATATATATATATATAATTTTTTTAACAGAGAATTAACTGCTTTCAAAGGTGGTAATTAGGAGTACCTGGCTATACTGGAAATGAGAAGAAAATTCATAAAAAGAGGACAGGCATGGTGCCTCATGCCTGTAATCCCAGCACTTTGGGAGGCTGAGGCTGATGCATCATTTGAGGTTGGGAGTTCAAGACCAGCCTGGCCAACATGGTGAAACCCCATCTCTACTAAAAGTACAAAATTAGCTGGGCGTGGTGGCGCCTGCCTGTAGTCCCAGCTACTTGGGAGGCTGAGACAGGGGAATCGCTTGAACCAGGAGACAGAGGTTGCAGTGAGCCAAGATTGCACCATTGCTCTATAGTCTAGGCCACATAGTGAGTCTCCATCTCAAAAAACAAAAAAACAAACAACAACAACAAAAAAGAATAGCTGCTCTACAAGGCAGATTCTGGCCAACTGCCTATACTAGGACTAGATCTGTCAGTTTCATTTTGCACAGTGACAAAATAGAAGATCTCTCAGCCCCTGCCTCCCTTAACTCTTTGCATTTAGTACATAAAGACAATCAGGCCCCTCATATCTTCTAAAAGAAAAATTTTCCTTTGATCTAACAATCTTTTCTTTGGCTACCCAAGGCCTGTTCTTGTCAGCAACAATTTTTCTGATTTTCTCCATTCAAGCTCTGTCAAAGCTGAAGCTTCACTTTATTTTTTATTATTCCTATTAATATTGTTACTATTGTTATAAATAGAAACAATTTGTTTTTTATTGTCAAATGATACATATTTATTACAGATGAATTGGAAAATATGATCAGAGAAGTAACAAAAAATGCTAAGTGATTCTCTCTAAACCTCCACAGAGGATTCAGTTCTCTGCATGGACACACACACATCTAATTTCACAATAGGGGATCAAACTGTACATTCTGTTTTATAATGTGCTTTTTAAAATAAGCTTTATATATATATAGAGAGAGAGAGAGAGAGAGAGAGAGAGAGAGAGAGAGAGAGAGAATTGCACAGCTAAGTGTTGCCAACACTTATGAAGACATAAAATATCCTGGGCTCCCTAGAAGCTTCCCTCTTCCCCATGGTAATCACTCCTTGCATTCTAACACTACAGATTTGTCCCCTTTTGGACTCTGTAAACAGGGCATGTATTGTTCGCATAGTATGCACTGTTTTCTAGCTGGTTTCTTTCATTCCACGTTATGTTTGTGAACTTCATCCATGCTGTTGAATATAGCAGTGGTTTATTCATTTTTCATTGCTGTATAATAAGTTACAGGATGAATCCACCACGATTTATTCCTTTGTTTCTGAACATTTTCATTGTTTTCTGTTTGGGGCTGTTGTAATTAGCGCTGCTGTGAGTGTTACTTTATATATATTTGGAGCACATTTGAAAGCATTTCCCTTAGGTGTATTCTCAGGAGTAGAATTGTTGGGGTAGTCTGCAGATGGTTTCTAAAACTGATCATATTAATTGACATTTCCTACAACTTTATATAAGGATCTAATTACTCCATATACCCACCAATGCAATCATCAATCTTCTTAATTTCAGCCATTCTGATGGATGTGAAGTGGTAGTTCATGTTGCATTTTTATTTGCATTTTCTTGACTATGAATGAGATTGAACATTTTTTCATGTTTATTGACTTAGATATCCACTTTTGTGAAGTGCTTGCTTTAGTCTTGTCCATTTTTTCTATTAAATTAGTTTTGATATGATTCTAGGTATTCTTTATTCTGGATGCAAGTGCTTTATTAGTTATACGTAAGGTAGATATCTTCTCACATTCTATGGGTTGCATTTTAAAGAAATCATAATGGGACTCTTAATCAATGGGTCGTTTTTAAATTTTAATGAACTTCAGTTTACCAATTGTTTTCTTTATAGCCAGTGATCTGTAAGTCCTGATTATAAAATCTTTACAAATGCCAAAGTGGCACATCCTCCTATGTTGTCTTCCAGAAGTTTTATTGTTCTGCTTTTAACATTCACATATACAATCTCTAGAACTGGCTTATTTGTATGATGAGATAGGGACCAAGTTTAATTTTATATTTTCATTTTTAAATCCAAGTGACCCAATACCACTTATTGAAAAGTCCATCTATTTCTCACTCAGAAGTGTTCTCCGAATACTGCCACTTTTGTCATAACTCCTGTGGCCTCACATGGGTGGTCTGCTTCTGCATTCCCACTTGCCTTTCTGCAAATCTAAATGTACATAAAGCTATTTAGATTTAATAAAATTAGAACTTAGTTCTGTCACATTAGCCACATTTCAGTTATTCAGTAGCTACGCATGGCTAGTGCCTACCAAGGCAGTGCAGATAGAGCATTTCCATCATCCAGAAAGTTCTGTTGGACAACATTGCTCCAGATCATTACTGTCTAATTTCATAGCTCTTCTCTGTCTGAGGCAATCTCACTTTGATTTGCTTATTCCTTTTCTCCATTATTAAAATGTAAGTTCCATGAATGCAGGGACCTGGTTGGGTCATCATTGCAATTGCAATGTCCAGAACAGTTCCTGATACAGCATATTTGTCAAGTAAGTGAATAAAACTTGGCTGTGTCCTGTGAAGCCTGGAGCTGCTTTCTGGACCCATTATATCAAATCTCAGGAGCCTCCTGAAGATTTAGAGCAGAGAAGAATACTTTGTCATTTTGGAGCCTTTGGTATGTGCCACATGCAACACTTACAACGGTTGTTGATAAGGACTTTTCTGTGATGTGTATGAATGATATTGTAAAAACTTCATTTGTTGAGTACTTACTTTGTCCTATACACTATGCCAACATTTACATTTATAACTCATTTAATGCTCATAACAACTCTGTGAAATAGGTTCTATTATTATTCTCAGTTCTATTATTATTTCTCATTTAAATGAGAAAACTAAGGAACAAAGAAGTTCAGGGACTTATTCAAGGACAGTCCACCAGGCAATGGAGGTACCTGGATTTGAATTCAAATGTCTGCTGCAGAGCCTGAGCTCTTCATGATGGATGTTATTGCCTCTCAACATAATCATAACAGTCTAATTTTTGTTTCTTTATTCCTCTATTTTAAAAGCAATAATAGAATTGCTGCTCAGTGCTAGATAGTTCTCAGCTCTGTATATGTATTATACTTTGCCACCTCTGTCCCCTCTACAGAGTAAATACCATGTTTTGACTGATTTATAACCTCAATGCTAATGGTACAAATTGTTTAGATATCCCCACTGTCTTACGTTGGGTTACCAGGAAGCAGAGCAAGAATTTGGGTACATCAGGGAATATTCTTAAGAGAAAGACAGTGAGGGAGGCAGGATAGGTCAGAGGATTTATTTAAACATGAATGTCATCTCAATTGGTTTCCAGCTTTAGGCCAATCCTACAGGGAGCTCTGGGAGCATTGACTTGCCATTATCAGGGGACTGGCCCTTTATACTCCCATGCTGCCCAATTACTGGAATTTGGGCTGCCCTAGTGTGTGTGTGTGTGTGTGTGTGTGTGTGTTTGTGTAACCTTCCTGGAGAACACTTAGTTCAGCCTAGAGAAATTCTCCAGAGAATGAGGCAACTATAGGTTATTAACAAGCAATATTCACAGAAGCTCTGGGGTAGGTAACTGGTCAGGAAAAGCGGATCTTGCCAGACACTGATAGTATGCACTGTACTTACCCTCCATTAAAATGTTCTCATATTGTTCACTCCTCAAGATGTGTGAGAAATAGTGTTCAATTTGTTCATGCAGTTGACCAGTTCTGTGTAGATTTCACAAAACATTTTTACAACCCTGATTATTGCCGTAGAGTCTCTGCTTCAGAAATACATGTGTTGCATGCCTTTAAAGACTTCCAAATGGAATGAGATCAGAATGAAATTTAAAAAAAGTAACCCTACATGATATTTTGAATAAAAACTAGTAAATAAAAACATCTGGTAGATGATTAAGATCCACATTTCGAACCTCCGTGAAAAATATGTGATGTACCTTTAAGGTAGAGCGTACACATTAACAGCTCTTTCAGTGACTTTTGCTGTCTAACAGGGAGCTCAGGAAATGTAGGCAGGAGGATGTGGAGTCATTCGAAGAACTCAGTGGGATGAGAGGACACTGAGCATGTCTCCCTCTGTTTTATTTATCTTTATACTGTGTTCTGTTTATGTTCTTTAGAAGAGTAGTTATGAAAACCCAGATATTACACTCATTGGCTGTGAATGTGACATTGACATCTGCTTGCCTTGGCTTGACGCCTCTGGTAGGAACCATCGGGAATGCTTAGCCCACACCTTCTCTTTGGAAACAACTTAGCGAAAGGAAAGCTTCAAAGGCCCAAAACACCTGTGTAACTTCTTCTGTGCCATAGAACAGGCATATAAGCTGATTTGAAAAATCAAGCCCTCTGCTCTCTGCCTCTCTTTGAAGATGCTGGAAAGGAGCAATCATACAAGGGCCTGATGGCCTGTGAAGTTCTTATCTCCTGCCTGGTTCCTCTGAGACATCAGGAAAAATAAAATCTTTAGTGCCTCTAAATGCAAGAGCTAGGAGAAGGAATGTTGAGTATCATTTTCTCATCCTCGCTGTAGCCTCAATTAAAAGGTCAAAGCAAATAAAATCTTTTGGTCCCATTTTAGTAATGAATATTTTAGAAACAAGCCCCGTGAAGCATTTGTGACTTTATTCTCAGTTTTCCAAAAGAGGATATAACTTGATTTAATTGCTTAAAACATAGGAGCAAACCACGTATGATGAATGCATTCTGTTTGAAATCAATTTCCTTCATCATTTTATTAGATTGAATGCTCTGAACTGGGAAGTATTATTTTCCCATTGTGCTTTTGCAAAACTGCCCACTCTTGGAGCTTTGTGGCTGTGAGTTAGTGATTAGTTTGTTTTCTTCTTCGACTTACCTAGCTACAAGGACTTAACACTTTACTCACCTTTGAGTAGCAGGGCAGCACTACAAGGAAGGTAGAATAAACAGGATGATTAAACAACCAGTAGGCAGCAAGGGGGCAATATTTCAATAGCAAATATTGCTACCCATATACCTCAACAGAATGTGCTAAAGTAAACAAAATGATAGCATAATTATAGTAGTTCCAATTATGCTAATTAGACTGCATACACGCTTCATTGATAAGCAACTGTGCTGCAGAGAAATGCTGTTAAGCCTGGTACTTCAGCCTTTAGCAGCTTTGTGGCACATATGCTACTATATTCTTGGGTAACATTTAGCCTCTATTTTTTTCTTTCTTCTCTAATATTTTTGTTGAAAAATAAATAAATAAAAGTGTGTGCTACCCCACATTTTAGAGAAGTTAGAGATTGCTAATCAGATTCTATGCTAAGTTCCTCAGTATTTTAGTCCCTTCTCCTGGAACCTCAAGTGAAAAATATTAACATGTCCCATTTGACTAATTAAAATCCAGCTTAAGAAAATGGATTTGCTTTCAGTCAACTCCAAATCACATTCTTTGCTTTGATATCAGCCATAAAAGAGAACCCCTGAGGGAAGAGGCCACCAAAAGCTGTTGTTCACATAGCAGGTTGCATTTTGGGGGAATCTAAAAATTGGAGGGTTTCTGAGGTTGTTGGTGTATTTTGATAGATTCATGGGACACTTGATTGTTTTAAAGAAAAATGTGAATTGCAAAGAAATAGAAACTATAAAAAGGCAAATCATGAAGGAAACTATAAATGCTCAGAAAGGAAAATTATAGTTGTAAGCTAACAGACCATTTACATATTAAAAATGATAATACAATTAAAATAATACAATGATTTAAGTATGGAACAGTTTTAAAAAAACCTCAAAAATAAAAAATAGCTTAAAGCCTAAGCTAAACAAGGAATTTAAGAAGGAAAAAGAGTCTGTTACTTAGTCCAGATATTATCTAAGAAACATTGTCATAAAAATATGTAGTAAATAATTTCTTCAAGATGAAATAAAGAGTTGTGTTTCTTCCCCCAAAACATTGCCAGGAAATAAGCAGTCTAAATAAATTGCTCATAAAATCAGAATAAAATGCAAAATGATATAGTGTTAATATAGTCATCATGACATAGTAGAATTTTGCTTATTGAAAAGACGCCTTGGCTAGTGAAATTCCACCTTTGCACCTGTCCCCTCTCCCCACTGTCCCTTTTTAGGAGTTCATTTCAGCAGTTGCCTACTTTCTCTTCTTTATTTGTTATTCTCTACCTGTCTCTTTCTCATAAACTCTGCTCAGACCTCTCAAATTTAAAATAACCTTTTGTTTTTCATATTTCTCTCTCAAAACTTGCATTTCTCTTTGTCAGAGCTCTTAACAGAATGGGTGACAAATCACTCTCTGCATGTTTTCACGGTTACTATTAGTACTGAGTAAAAATTGCAGTGGATCAGACTTTAAACAAACCAGCAGTCCCTTTGCAAAGCAAGGCTAAATTCTCTTTTGGGTTCTGACTTAGTTATCAATGCAATTAGGTTGACCTTTAGACCCTAAAATAGGCTTTTTATACCCAGTATCTGTCATTTGAAAATTTCAGGCTTAGTTTTTCCAGAGTGCATGAGGTTTGTTTTCTATAACGTTGAATATTGAGCAAAAGGAAACACCAAGAAAAATGAAAAGATACTAAGAAAATCTATAATAGACAAATGTGTAAAAATATCAAGGAACAAATGCCCTGTGGAGAAAGGTTTAAAAAAATGCTGAGCTGATTTTGTGTAGACAAGAAAAGCTAAGGGTTGGTAACTGACCGTCTGTAATTATGTGAAAGATTATTAGGATAGAGTATGTTGCCAGCTGCTCTCCTCTCTGCTGAAAGTAGAAGGATGGGATTAAATTATAACCAGAGAGATTATGTTAGACATAAGGAAGAACACTGTAGCTTTAGGGGGATATTCTCTAAGATGGATTATCAAAGGACAGCGTAAAATCCTCAATATAGAATTGTAAAAAGTTTGAAAACGGAGCAGACTCCTTTCTCTGTCTCAGTTTCAGTCACTTTTGTAGGTAGGATATTGGCATTCAAAATTGTTTCTAGATGATTCTGCTTACAGATATATCTGGCTATGCCATCAATGCAGACAAAATGAAAAGAGAATATTTTAGTTTTGGATAAGTATTTTATTTGCCCAGAGCAGTTTCTTTTACTCTTTCTGGCCTCAGCCTGATAATTCCATACATATTTTTATTATAGGTTTAAGTACAAATGCCTCAAGGTAGAAAGGTCGATTCAATGACCTTTTCTGATTCCTTCTAAGCTTTATTATTCTAATTTTTTGGCTTCCACAGTGAGATGAGAGCACGACAGAGAAGGTGTGTTTTTTGTCCTTCTAATTATCAAAGGATCATGAAGACACGTGTTTGGACTCCCTCATTTGCTGTAGAAACACACGTGAAACACCCTCAGGATTACTGTGTCTTCTCATAAATGCATGCCTTTGGAAGTAAGCATATGGGTGGGCTTCTGTCTTTCAGAGATATTATAAAAAGACACAGAAATCTCTACATTTCTTTTTGGATTAGGTAGGCAAAAGGTGATATATGGCGTAATACTAAAGCAGCACACGACAACTGGATGCCTCATACCCAAAATACTCACCAATAGAGAAATCACCAGAGAGCTTGTAAATAAAAATGTTCTGTAGGTAATCCCCAAAGAAGTCATATATTTGCTAATATTTGTGGATTTTACTCATAAAAGTGCCTCTCACATAATCTTTGTCTCTATGCATTCTTTAGATACTGACACAGTATTTCAAATTTAAATGCCAGTTTTCAAAACCTTAGGAAGATAGAAAACCCAGTCTATGGCAAGGATTCAGGCAAGTCAAAATGCTTGCTCACGAGGGGCAAGGAATCAAAACCACTGCAGAGGGCACTGCTAGAACCTAGATTCAGTCAGCAGGTATTTACTAGGGTCCTACTCTCTGCTGGGTGCTGAAGACAAAACAATGAGAAAAACAAACTTGGTGTTTACCTTTCTCATCTTTAGAGCCTATAGAAGGATGCACATTCTAATATAAATATTATGCAAAAAACATTTTAATATTGTAATAAAAGGAATAAATGGGGTCTTTAAAAGTTATAAATATATATTAAAAAGGATTCCTTGGGAAAGAGAGCTTTATCTGAGATTTGAAGAATGTCTAGATGTTTCAAAACTAATATTTTGGAAAATAGGGGTATAGATGGAGGGCACAGAAATGTTTCATAAAGAGAATATAACTTTTGCAGAGGCCCTGAAGTGGGAGAAACATGAGGAAATCACTGTAAGAAGAGTATAAAGAAAAGATCACTGTAAGAAGAGCCATGAGATGAGCTGGAGAAGTAGGCTGGGGTAAGATTTTACAGAGGGTTATATGACTGATAGATGCAGGGTCTGTGGATTCCATTTGCATCCTAATAAATAGCAGGGAAGCTATTGAAAAGTGCTTTGAAAGGGAGCAAGATAATGAAACCTGTACTTTTAAAACATCACCTTTCAGTATGAAGAATAGATTTACATGGTGCAGATTGGCTGCTGGAAAATCAGTGAAAAGGCTATTATAATAACATAGTAGCTGAAGATGAAGGGTTGACTAGAATGCTGGTAGTGGAAATGGACAGAAGTAAAGTTCAAAAAGCTCTTAGAAGGTAAATATTTAGGAGGTAAATAAGAGGTATTTAGAAGCATTTTATGTTGGATTGTAAATGGGGTATACTAAAGGAAATTACCAAAACTAACTTCCAGAGACTATCCAGTATCTCATAGAACAATAAAAAGAGAACCATGCTGAGATTGGCAAATTTTTTTATAAACATCCAGATAGTAAATATTTTGAGATTTAAGGGGGCATACAGTCTCTGTCACAACTACTCAACTTTTCTGGAACAGCAAGAAAAATTGTCTGTGTAAGCAGCCACAGGCAAATGTAAATGAATGGGCTTGGCTGTGTTCCAATAAAACTTTATTAACAAAAACAGGCAGTAGGCCAAATTTGGCCCCAGGGCATATTTTGCCCATTCGTTTTAGATGATGAACACTGTGATTACACAGGCTGTTGTTTACACTGATGGCACTGGATCATGCAAAATACATTTAAATTTTGTTTAGTGTTTTCTGCTGAATGAAAGCCATGAATATTTGAAATACTTTGAAAAATCTAGAGAAAATTACTGAAGTCAATTTCAGTGCTTAAGCCTTACCTGAATTTTTCAGACAACAAAAGCAAATATTGAACACTTTATTCCCTGATAACACAAGATGAAAATGGGGTTTTAATATTAATATTGTTAGCTAAGCTTCAGAAAGGTCAGCTTCAAGGCAGCTGGAGTTACATTTATTTCACTGCAAAGAACTGAGGTAGCAACAAATATTGGCATCATGATATCTCACTGTAAGTCACTGTAATATCACCTTGCTAGTGAATGACATTTTTTCTCAGTTGTTATAATTGTAGAAAGAAAAAGATATTCCTTCAAATCGTTTGTGATAATCGCTCTAATTTACTCTTAACAATGAATATTTAGTTAGATTTCAAGAACATAAACAAGAACAAATAGCATTATGTGAACTCCATAAAGACTGACTCAAATATTCTTTCATTGAAAACAATTTCTTTTTAAAACCATTCCACAGAATAAATACAGAAAAATTATTAAGTTCAAAAAGTTGTTTGGAAAATGCCTACCTCTATGGCAATTCCTTCTTAAAACCATCAGTGCATCGTCACCTGGGCATATTTAACCATATGTGTTCAGATTCCAAACCAGATAGTAAACCAAACTTTTCTGATACCTGGATCATAGATTCTCAGAAAGCTTGAAAAATCAAAAAGTTAAGTTCCATGACAATATACTTTTGTTTCTTACAGAAGTATTTTCTAGATATCACATGAATTGTCCTTTACTTAATATCTAATCTGATTATCTACACACACTTTTAAGATTCTTAAATTCTAGCAAACTGTATTTTGGAAAAAAAAATAAATCAGATAAATTAGCTATGTTGCAAATAATTCGTTGTCTTGTGAACCACTTTTTAAAATGATTTTCTTTAAAAAATCATAATTATTTGAAACATTACACTCAGAATCAATGAGTTCACATAGCAACTTATCTCCTACAGGGCAAGCATGGAAACATTCTTATCTGAGGTAGCTGACATAACAAGTGTTTTCCTTTTCTATACAATTTTATGAAGCTATGAAATCTTTCATCAAATTGTAGCTCATAGGCACCTCTTTTGGAACCAGCTGTAATATATAAACAGGAGGGTTTTTTAAAAAAAAGATATTCCAGTGCTCCATAGTAAAGTGAGAACCTAAAAACAAAAACCAAACCAAAACAAAAAGGAAACACCCAGATATTGTTTGAAGCTCAGAAACAGGCTAATGTGCTTTCCCTATTAAGTCATTATTAAAATGCCGTTATACTTTTCACCTGTAGCTATTCAAAGGCCGACCTAATCCTTAACTTCCATTTCTTTATCTCTTTTGTCCTAGCTAAAAAAGAATCAGTATTAGTTGTAGAACATGTAGCTTTTTGTTTATTAATTCAATGGAAATGGTAATGCTTTCTATGTTTATATTACTAGATTATGTATAGAATGAGGAGAAATTTTAAAGATGTAAGACAGGCCCGGCGTGCTGGCTCACGCCTGTAATCCAAGCACTTTGGGAGGCAGAGGTGAGCAGATCATGAGGTCAGGAAATCAAGAACATCCTGGCCAACATGGTGAAACCCCTTCTCTACTAAAAATACAAAACTTAGCCGGGTGTGGTGGTATAGCACTTGTAGTCTCAGCTACTCTGGAGGCTGAGGCAGGAGAATCGCTTGAACCTTGGAGGTGGAGGTTGCAGTGAATGGAGATTGTGACACTGCACTCCAGCCTGGGCAACAAGAGCAAAATTCTATCTGAAAAAAAAAAAAAAAAAAAAAACAGACTCTGCTGTTGCAGATATTAACCACAGAAAGGGAATATGAATTTAGAGAAATTAATGATAAATGGAAGTTCATGATAGACCAAAAATAACCATTCAAAGAAGAAACTGCTTTGGGCTTGTCGTGGAATGCTTAATAGAAGATGGAGAATTGGGCTCCTTTTAGAAGGATGGATAAGATTAGGAAAGATAGTCTAGTGGCAGGCAATTTATGTAGGATGCATAATATAAGCCAATGCTTGGAGTCTGAAATAAGATGGCAGGCTTAAGGGATGGTAAAGTGACCATCCTGAAAACAGAGCAGGATTTTGCAGATCAGTGAATATAGTTAAATAGATTCAATGACTCATCAGCAGAGGAATTTGCGCTTGTTCCATGGTAGTATCAAATAAGTAATGTCCAGGATAAGTCAGTAAAATTAAAATATATATATATGGCTAGGAAAAAGATCAAAACAAATGGTGCCAGAAAATCTTTGAGAGAGAAGAATCTTAAAAGTAGGAAGGGATCAATAGAGTTGAACACCAACTGGAGAATAACAAATTGACACAGGTTTTGATGATTAATCAGTCAATGGGACAGTAGAGAGAGCAGTCTCAGTAGACTGCTGGGGACACAAACCAGATTGAATTAAGTTTAGGACAAATGTGTGCTGAGTGAATTGAGAATATAAGTGAAAGTCTGGAAGCTGTAGTGTCTACAGAAGGATGGTTGACTTCCACATGTTTTACTTACACTCATATTCTCATTGAAATGACAGGAAATATATTTACAAGTAGAATTTATGGCTGTGCTGAAAAATAAGCATACTCAGACTCTTGTCTTATTTGGGATGAAAGTTATAAGGGCTAATACATTATCAATGTTGTGTGAATATATTTGTAAAAATGTTAACAGTCATTTCACTGTAAATCCATATCTGCATCAATACATTCATATGATAGAGATTACTGAGTGCCATTAGCAGACAAAATAAATTTGAGGTATATGAGGAAAAGTAGATGGAATTACGTATACTCAGCAGAATAAAACAGTAACACAAATCACAGAAAATTCTACTGGGCAGAACCCATTTGTCCCAACAAAACTTAGCAATTCAAATCTCAGGAGCAGGACTGTGCCAAGGATTCACTCAAGGGAGAGAACTTCTTGGGAGACAGTGATACAGCTTCAGAGAAAATACAACCCAGAAAATTAAACTCACCAACCTATTCTTTCACATATCATTTCACAGGAAACAAAGATCACCAGACAGTCAAGAAACACAAAATAAAGAAGAAAGCTAACGGTGAGCAATTGGGGGAAACAGAGATATACAGAAAAGAGAATAGAACTTAAATTCTTTTTAGTAATTTTAGAGTGATTAAAAAAGACACTGAATCTGCAAAAGAAAACCAACAAGATGCAATAAAATAGCAATAAAAAAAGGATTATTGAAAATAAAGCATGTTAGGCAAGTTAAAAAGAAGGGCTGCATTGCCAAGGAATATAAAGTCAAGAGTAAAAGAAATAAAAATAAAAACATTTCCGAGATATGGATAAGAGTTCCACTGTATCCAATATTAATACAATAGGAGAGAAGAGGAATGAAAAAATAATCAAAAGATAGTTATTAGAAGAATGACCTTAAAAATTCAAGTTTTCACATTGAAAAGCATGCTGGATATCTAATAAAATGAAATACAAGCAAATACATTCATTCACTCATCCTTTACCAAAGATTTCATGTAATATTTACTATATGCCTGGCTCTATTAGGGACTACCATGAACATAACAGACCAAATTCTCCCTCCATGGATCTTACATTGTAAGGATCATATGTAAAATATATTAATTAACAAAAGTTAAAAAGAAATAAATTATTTGAAAAAAAAGCAATCTGGGTAATAATAGATACTGACCATGTGGAGCTACTTTATACTGGGATATCAGGGAAGGTATCTCTGAGGAAATGGCATTTGCTGTAAGAGCTGAATGGCAGGAAAATACTCACAATGAAAAGTTCTGGGAGAAAGCATGCCAAGCAGAGGGAATATCAGGTGAAATTTCCAAAAGCCACAGCTTAAAATTATATACAGAGGAAACATCAACCATCCTAAAGTAAGACTGATTCTGGAATCAGAACTCTCATTTGTATAACTACATGCTAGAAATAGAAGAAAATAATTTGAAGTCTAGGATTTTATAAAAAGTCAAACTGCCATTACAATAGTTTGTAGATATGCAAGGACTCAGAGTTTCTTCTCAGAGTGAAAAAAACTTTAATAAATGTTTCAGCAGAATTAGAAAAGAACACAAAGAAATGGATAACATGAGATGGATTAATAAAAATAAATCAACAAAATATATGGTTACATCTAAACATTTATTGTTAATAGAACTGTAAGGATTAACTCAACTGTTGAGTGTTCTCATCATAGCTGCAGAAAAACCACCCCAAATTTAGTTGTGTAAAATTATCACTTATTTTTATTATCTATGAAAGTTATGGAATTGAATCAGCTCAACTAGATTGTTCTCAGTTGGGGTTGCTAATGTGATTGCAGCCAAGTGATAGCTAGAGGTAGACTCATCTTGATGGCTCCCTTGCTCATATTTGAGTTGATACTGCCTAAAAATTGGGACTGTTGGCTGAAACACCTCATGTAGCCTCTCTACGTGGCCTGGGCTTCCTTCTAGAATGGTAACTAGATTCCAAGGGCAACTATCCCAAGAAAGAGAAAACCAGGTAAAAGCTGTATCTTTTTCGTGATTTGGCCTCAGAAATCACAGCACAGCTTCCACCACCTTCTATTCACTAGAGGCTAGTCACTACAGACCATGTCAAATTCAAGGAGAGAGGAATTGGTCTTCAACATATTTTAAAACCACCACACTAGGAAAGGATACATTAAAAGTAATGCCACAATATAACACAAAATTAGCAATCTGGTGTTGAGCAACAAGGAAGACGTAAAACCATATTCAAACCCTTGTCTTATTTGGGAGGGAGTGTCAAAGGGTTAATGAATTATCAATTTCTCTCTCCTTGAATTTGACATGGTCTGTAGTGACTAGCTCTGGAGTTTAATTAGATCCCATTTGTCTATTTTGGCTTTTGTTGCCAGTGCTTTTGGTGTTTTAGCCATGAAGTCCTTGCCTATGCCTAGGTCCTGAATGGTTTTGCATAGGTTTTCTTCTAGGATTTTTATGGAGTTAGGTCTTACATTTAAGTCTTTAATCCATCTGGAGTTAATTTTAGTGTAAGGTGTCAGGAAGGGGTCCAGTTTCTGTTTTCTGCACATGGCTAGCCAATTTTCACATCACCATTTATTAAACAGGGAATCCTTTCCCCA